>VMDO01008828.1:0-12127 GCA_007922755.1 Pedetes capensis
TATATATAAATAGTAGATTCCTAAAAATATATATCTACTAGCACAGACTTGGCCTGCAGCTGTAGCCCTGTGGAATCCGATCTCGTCAGATCTTGGAAGCCAAGCAGGGGCGGGCCTGGTTAGTACCTGGATGGGAGACCGCCTGGGAACACCAGAAGCTGTAGGCTTGGGAGAAGGACCTGGCAACCCCCTCCCAAAAGTCAATCTGCCATTGAAAATCCTATGAACAGCAGAGAAGCACTGACAATAGTGTTTCCCCTGTTGTACAGAGGGTCGCTATGAGTTGGATACCGACTCGACGGTACCTAACAACAACAACAAAGCACAGACTTATAAATCCAATTACCTACTTAAGACCTACACTGGAATTCCATTACGCATTTTTCACCTCAATATAGCCCAAATGAAATTACTAATTTTCCCCTAAACCTGCAAAATATATCAGTCCAAAACCAGGTATAATCAAACATTTCTGTTTCTCTCAAATGTGATATCAACTTCCCCAGCCAAGTATTACTAGTTATTTTCACAATATAAAATATAAATTTAAGCTCATGTCAACATCCATAACTGCTATAAAATGTTTTTATATGTGCCTTTGATCAAGGAGTTAAACTCTTGGGTCATGAAGTATGGATGCATTTACCCTCAGTAATTACTGGCAATTTTTAAAGCAGTTTTCGGGTTTCTCTTATTAACCAATGATACATTTATTTGGCCATATGTATTATTTGTGTAACTTCTTGTCCCAAAGTTTCAGCTAAAAACAAAAAATCAGAGCTACTCGCAAGCTGGGCGAATATGAATTTTCAGCTATCATCACCCTACAGAAAATATTTTGATAACTACCCACAGATAGTAGTTCCTTTGAGGGGACCCAAGAGACCAGCAGATAGGCCAAAACCCTGCTCTAGAGAAAAACTGTAGAGAAAAGGGTAAGAAGAACAGCTTTTTACTTAAAGTCAATTTTGTCTGATATAACTACCCCATTAACTTTTATTTTCCATTTGCATGGAATATATTTTTCTGTTCCTTCACTTTTGACCTTTAAGGACACACACAGACAAAACAGACTTTAAGTCAAGAACTGTACCAACAGACATTAGTTCATTTTATAAGGAAAAATGAGTCAATTCATCAAAAGGCTGTAACAATTGTAAATAATATGCACCCAACATTGGAACACCTAAATGTAAAGCAAATATTACCAGATTTGAAGGAAAAAATATAGAGCAATATTATAATAGTAGGGGACTTTAGTAACTCATCTTCAACAATGAGTAGATCATCTAGATAAAATATCAACAGGGAAACACTGGAACTGAACTACACATTAGACCACATGAACCTGAATATAAATACATGGTGTTCCATCTAACAGCACAAGCATATAAATTCTCAAGCACAGATTGAATATTCTCTGGGATATATCATATGTTGGCCAGTAAAAACAAATCTTAACATATTCAAGAAGACAGATTATATAAAGTATCTTTTCTAACCACAATGGTTTATTGAGTGGTTTTATCAAAAAAAAAAAAAGATGTTGAATTTTGTTATAGACATCTTCTGTGTCAATTGAGATGTATGATTATGGAGGCTTTTTTTCCCTCCTCATTCTGTTACTGTGGTATTATACTGATCAGTTTTCATATGATGAACCACTCTTGTATTATAGGAATAAATCCTACATCACTGTGCACAATCCTTTTAATATGCTATTTTTTGCATCAATCTTTACAAAAGATACATGTATGCAGGTTTATTTTCTTCTTGTGTCTTTGTCTGACTTTGACATCAAGCATTAGATAATGAGCTAGGAAGTGTTTCTTCCAAATTCAATGTTTTAGAAAAGGATTAGAAGGATTTACAGTAGTTCTTCTTAAATGTTTTATAAATTTTACCTGTAAAGGCTTCAGTTTGTTTCTTTGTTGCAAAATTTGAGTACTGATTCAATCTCTTTACTAGTTATACATTGATTCAGATTTTCTATTACCTCATGATTTCATCTTGATAGGTTTTATTTCTAGAAATCTTTCCATTTCATATCAAATTTATTGGTGTATAATTGTTTATAGTCCTCTGTTGCAAACTTTATTTCAGCAGAATCTGTAACAGTGTCGCCATTTTCATTTGACTTTAGTAATGTGCATCTTATCTCTTAATCCATTTACCTAAAGATTTTTCAGTTTTGTTGACATTTTCAAAGAACCAACTCCTGGTTTGTTTGGTTTTTCTCTACGCTTTTCTCTTCTCTATTTTGTCTATCTCTGCTCCAACTTTTATTATTTCTTTTCTTCCATTAGCTTTGAGTTTGGTCCTTCTCTTTCTGCTTTTTCGTTCTTTAAGTTGTAAAGTTAGGTTGTACATTTGAGATCTTTCTTTTAAGTGTCTATTGCTATATGATTACCATGTAGCAGTGCTTTCACTGCACCCTCTGGGTTTTGGTATACTGTTTTTATTTTCATCCATCTCTAATATTTTCTGATTTCCCCTGTGATTTCTTCTTAGAGTATATTGTTTGATTTCCACAATTTTTAAAATTTTACAGCTTTATTACTGCTTTATTTTATTTTCTTTATTACTTTATTTCTTTATTACTACTTTATTACTGATCCTAACTTCATCCTGTTGTGATCAGAGAAAATACTTTGTATTATATCTCTTTTAAATCTATTGCAATGTAATATGTGGCCTAAAATACAGTCTATCCTTGAAAATGTTCTGTGTGAATCTGAGAAGAATGTGTATGCTCTTATTGTTGGTTAGAATGGTTTGTATATATCTGTTGGATCTAGTTGGTTTATCATGCTAAGTCTTCTATTTCCTTACTTATCTTCTGCCTCATTATTCTATCCTTTATTAACAGAGGGATAATGAGGTCTCCAACTACTATTGTAGAACAATCTATTTTTTTCTATTAATTCTATCAGTTTTGATTCATGTATTTTGATGGTCTGTTAGGGTATGTAGATATTTATAATATCTTCTTGTATTGAAACTTTTATTAATGTATAATACCCTTTGTCTCTAATAACCTTTTCTATTTAAAGTCTTTTGTCTATTTTGTCAAATATTAGTATATCTATTCTTGCTCTCTTTTGGTCTCTATTTTCATAAAGTATCTTTTTCCATCTTTTCCATCTGTTTGTTGTCTTTGGATGTAAAGTGACTCTATGGTATTAAGCATATAGTTGGATCATGTGTTTTTATCCATTCAGCTATGTTCTGCCCATCGTGTATGTATGTGCACTGAGAATTGAATCCAAGGCTTCATGCATGCATGGAATATCACTCCAACCCTTTACATCTTTTGATTGAAGAGTGTGTTAGTAAGGTTTCCATTACTATAACAAAATAGCTAAGATAATCAAATTTTAAAAAGCTAAGGTTGGTTTTGGCTCACAGTTACAGAAGTTTCAGGCTTTGGTCAGTTGACCCTGTTGCTTTAAGGCCTGGGACAAGGCAATACATCATGAAAGAAGTGCTTTGCAGAATAAGCTACTAACTTCATGGCAGAGAAGACAAGAGGCAAAGAAAAATGGGGGGAGGAGGGCCCAACATCCCCTTTTAGGCTATCCCCTCAAATGACTGGGAGACTGTGGGGAAGGATAAGGGCTGGGCTAAGGCATACCTTGCCCATGTACGGGCCTCTCAGGTTTAGTACACTAAGCCTGCTTGTCTGTCACCTGAGGCACACTCAGTCACACAGGCCCATGTGATGGCACAGTTGCCATTGCCGATTTTGTTTGTCTGCACATACCCTCCTGCCTCTTTCCTCTTTTCATGGGCTTACCTAGAGCATGCCCTGGATTTGCCTAAGGCATGCCCAAGCTTTATTGGGTGATCTAATTCAACAAGCACACTTATTGGCGCTCGTTACATAGTGCGACTCTGATGCAATACTTTCTTTCTTTTGCTTTACGCTGATTGCTATATAAGCTGAGCCTCTCCTTAAATGGATTTGACTCTCTGAAGCTGTCCCCGGAGTGTATCCTTGACAGCCTCCATGCTGCACCCTCTTTGGCTATTCATGGCCATCACCCTGGTGGAGGTCGACAGGAGACTTACAATTAAGCCCCACTTCTTAAATTCCACTACCTCCCAACAACCCTAGGGCTGGAAAATAAGCCTTTCATCAATGGGCCTTTGGGGGACATTTAAGATCCAAACTATAGAAAAGAGTTTAATATATTTACACTTAATTACTGATAAGGAAGGAATTACTTTCTGAGCTTTTCATTCATTTTTATATGCTTTATATATTTTTATGTCTCTCATTTCTGGTATTACTGTCCTCTTTTGTCTTTAATTGTTTTTATTGCGGTGAAATGTTTAAATTCCCTTCTCATTTCCTTTTTTGCATGTCCTACAGCCATTTTCTTTACCAATAACTATTTTTCTATAGCTTTTTTTTTAATGGTTACCATGGGGATTGCATTATACATTAACATTTAACATTTACAATTTAATTTGAATTCCTACAAGCTTAACTTCAATAACATACAAAAACTCTACTCCTTTATATTTTTGTCCCAATTCTTTTGACTATTGATGTCACAAAATTACATCTTTATAGACTATGTGCCCAAACTATAAACTAATAATTGTTTTAAGTGTGTTAGTCTTTAATATTATATAGAAAATGTGGAGTTACAAACCAAAGTTATGATAATACTAGCTTTTGACAAGTAATTGTTTTTAACGTATTAGTCCTTAACAGAAAATGAAAAGTACAGTTATAAATCACTATTACAATAATACTAGGTTTCTATATTGCCCAAGAATTTACTTTTATGGCATTGATTTATTGTCTCATTTATTTTCATTTCACCTTGAACGGTCTCCCTTGAGCATTTCTTACAGGACAAATCTAAAGGTAACTAATTCCCTGAGATTCCATTTACCTGAGAATGTGTTAATTTCTCCGTCATTACTAAAGGGCAATTTTGCCAAATATATAATTCTTGACTGACAGATTTTTTTGTTCTGTTTTCTTTTTCTTTTGGCACTTTGAATATATCAGCTCAATGCCTTCTGGCCATCAAAGTTTCTGACAAGAAATCTGCTGATAATCTTGGTAAAGATCCTTGTAGGTGAGAAGTCATTTCTCTCTTACTGTTTTCAAGACTCTTTGTTACTATCATTCCAGCGTTTGACAATATTTCTTAGTTTGGGTCTTTTAAAGCTAAACTTGTATGTAGCTCACTGAGCTCTCTGGATGTTTATATTAATGCCTTTCATAAAATTCAGGGAATTTTCTGCCATTATTTCTTTAAATGTTCTTTCTGCCATTCCGCTCTTTTTCTTGTGAAATTCCCACAATGCATATTTTGCTGCACTTCATGGTGTCCCACAGATATCTCTTAGGCTCTGTTCATTTTTCTTCATTCTTCTTTCTCTTCTTCAGACTGAATAATTTCCATATTCCTTATCTTTGAGTTCACTGATTCTTCTTGTGCCTGTTCAAGTCTTTTAATCCCTCCAGTGAGCTTTTCATTTCATTTACTATACTTTTTCAACTCCAGAATTTTTCTCCTTATGTTTTTCTCTCTCTTTATTGATATTTCCATGTTACTCCAACATCATACTTGTGGCTTTTTCCAGATCTTCTTTTAATTACCTTAGCATCTTTAACACAGTGTTTCAGTATCATTTTATAGATCTGGCCTTAGGTCTTTTTTGAGAACAGTTTCTGTTTATTTTTTTTCCCTTTGAATAGGCCACAATTTGCTATTTCTTTGCATATCTTGTGAGTTTTGTTATTATTGTTGAAAACTGGACATCTGAATCTAGTAGTATGAGAGTTCTAGAAATCAGTTGCTCCATTTTCCCACAGAATCTACAGTGTTTTTTGTAATTGCTTTTGTATTTTTTAAATTTTTGTATGCTGTCTCTGTGCCAAGGATCAGTCTAAGTATCTTAAGTTTTTCTCACATCTTCTGAGCCTGTGCATTTCCACCTATCATCTTATCCAGGCATTCCAATACTGGATTTTTAACTAAGAGAGAAGAAACCATATATCTAAACAAAGAGCATGTAAATGCTTATAGCAGCTTTATATGGAATAGCCTCAAACGAGAAACAACCCAAATATCTACCAACATGTAAATGAATAAAACAACTGTAATATATCTATACAATATACTATTCCACAAAAAAGCTTCCAATAACATTAGACAAGACAAATCTCAAAATAGTTACGCTGAATGAAATAAACCCGTCAAAAGAGAATATAGTGTATGATTCCAATTTACATAAAACTCTAAAATAATCTAACACATACTGACAGAAAGTATGTCAGTGAATGCCTGACAAAGAAGGTGAATGGTATCTTAGCACATTTTGCTCAATAGAATATTGGTGGCTAGGTCATTTATAAGTAACAGACTTAAATCTTACAGTTCTGGAGGCTGATAAGTCCAAGATAAGGGGACTACATGTGGGCCTTCCTGCTTGCAGAAGGGCAAGAAAGAAGAAAGGGGGCCAAACTTGACCTTACATAATGAACTCACTCCCATACTTTAATACATTCAGGGGAGGTATAGCACTCATGGCCCAATTACTTCCCAAAGGTCCCACTTCTTAACCCAGCTGTACTGGGGATTAAATTTCCAACACATGTTTTTTTGAGGGACACATTCAAACTACAGCAGATATTGAAGGGCAGAGGGAAACATTATTCAAGAGCAGTAAGAATTTATTAATGGTGATGAATATGTTCATCGATTTCACTATGGTGGTTTCAAAGGTGAATATATATGATATGCATATAAAAGCTTTTAAAATATGTATAGTTTTTATAAAATAGATGTAGAGTATATGTAAATTATATCTCATTAAACCTGTTGAAATAAGAAAACTGAAACAAAACATGGGAGAAACTTCTGTTACAAGATATAGGGAAAGATCCTTTAGATATAACACATATGAAAAAACATTAATTTTAAAATTGATAAAATAAGACCACTAAAATTTGAAATTCAGCTTTTTGAAATGCACTCATAAAAGAATGAAAATATATGACATGAGTTGAAAGGAAAATATTTGCACCAGGCACTATGGCACACACTTGTAATCCTAGTGACTTGGGAGGCTCAGGCAGAAGAAGTGTGGTTCAAGGCCAGAGGTATCCTGTGTAACTTAACAAGATCCTGTATCAAAATTAAAAAAAAAAAAAAATTAAAAGGGGCTGAGAGAGCAACTCAGTGTTAGAACACTTATCCAGTATGTGCAAGGCCCTGAGTTCAACCTCCTAGTACTGCAGAGAAAGGGGGAGGAAAAGAAAGAAAAGAAAAGAAAAGAAAAGAAAAGAAAGGAAAAAGAAAAAGAAAAAGAAAAAGAAAAAGAAAGGAAAAATATTTACAAATTACATACCTACTGAAGGACTACATCCAAATGAACATTTTTAAATCTCTAAACTCAAAAGTAAGAAAACAAAAGAATCAATTTTTTAAATGGGCTAAAGCCTTGAACAAATACTTTTTCACCAAATAAGATATAAAGATGGAAAATGAGCTCATGTAAAAGTGCACAATATGCTGAGCATAGTGGCACACACCTGTAATCCCAGAAACTTGGGAGTAGGAGCCAGGAGGATCAAGCGTTCAAGACTAAAGGCAGCCTGTGTAACTTGGTGGCACCCTGACTCAAAATAAAAATTAAGTGGGCTGAAGATGCAGCCCAGTAGTCAAGCACTTGCAAAGTATGTGCAAGGCCCTGGGTTTAATTCCTAAGTACCACACACACACACAAAAGCACAATATTATAATTCATTAGAGAAATGAAAATTAAAACTATAACCAGATGCCATTATATTTTAGTCTAATGCCAAAATTAACCAGATTTGGAGGCAACAGAATTCCTTTACACTATGTAAGGGAATTAAAATGGTACAATGTATCTGAAAAATACTTCAGCAGTTTCTCCTTCCTCCCCATCACTTCATTTTGCTTTGTTTTTTGAAACAGGGTCTCACCGTTTAGCCTAGGCTGGCCTGGAACTTGCTTTATAGACCAGACTGCCCTAGAATTTGCATTGATCCTCCTGCTTCAGCCTCCTAAGTGCTGGGATTACAAGCATGTGCTACCTCACCTAGATTGGCAGTTTCTTTAAAAAGTTAAATATATACATAGTTGAACATGCCCACTAATTCAACTTTCAGGTATTTACGCAAGAAAAATGAAATCATGTATCCATACAAAGGCTCAACACAAATCTTTACAAACACTTTATTTATAAAAGCCACAAAAATGTAAACACCAAGCGTTTTTCAATAGGTGAATGGGTAAAAAAAAATGTGGTATACATATGCAATGGAATATACTCAGCAATAAAAAATAACTTATTTACCCATACAGTAACAAAAAAGATCTCAAAATAATCATGCTGATTGAAAGAATACACATAAAAAAGAATACTATATGGTTCCATTTGTATGAAATTCTAGAAAATACAAACTAATTTTGTATTGGTGTCACAGGGCGTTGTGACAAATTACTACAACCATGGTGGTTTACAACAACAGAAATTTATTCTGTCACAGTTCTAAAGGCCAGAAGTCCAAAATTAAGTTGCTGTCAGGGTTAGTTCATTCTAGATACTCTGAAGGAGAAAATTCTCTATGTCTCTCAATTAGCTTCTGGTGGCTCCTAGCAATACTTGGCATTCCATGCCTTGCAGATACATCACTTCAATCTTTACCTCTGCCACACAATTTCCTCTACATGTCTCATCTTGTCTTCTCTTCTCATGACACTGTCATTGGACTAAGCCCCACTCTAATCCAGGGTGATCTCATTTTAAGATTCATAATTGTATTTACAAAGATCCTTTTTTCCAAATATGATCACAATCACAAGGTACAGATAGATATACCTTTTGAGGGAGGTACTATTCAACCTATTACAAATCTCTACCGACAGAAAGCAAATCAGTGGTTGTCTGGAGACAGGGAGATTTACAGAAAGGATAAAAAAGGGGAATGGAAAACTTTTGAAGTGATAGATATGTCCACTATCTTGACTATAGTAGCAGTTTTCACATACATAAACATATATTAAAAGTTATCAAAATATACGCTATATAGTAAAAACACCATCATTTCCCATATCTGAGTCTCAAAATACAACCATGAAATGATTCAAAGGAAGAAAGCAATCGTAGAGTTTTAAAATGAGTGGAATCCAGGTGTGTTAAAGCACATCTATAATCCCAGCACTCAGGAGGCTGAGTCAAGAGGACTGAGGCCATCCTAGGCTATATGAAACCTTGTCAAAAATAAAGAGTGGAAGTGAGAAAGAACAGAATTGAATAGTCTAAGCTGTAAACTTAATGAATCACAGAGGCCAAGGAAAAATGAGCTCCGCTATCCCAAAGAAGGAAAGTAAATCAGACAGCTTAATGTTAGTTCTGTGAACATTGCCTTTCACACAGAATTTCAATAAATACTGATGGATTGAGTAAATGAATCACTGAAGCACTAATTTACAGAGTTCCATGTATTAACTATCAAGTGATATTTCTAGACCCATGGCAGTTTGGTTGCCGTGTGGAACAAAGAAAGAAGGGACAGACCTCAAGAAGGAAGATTGCAAAAGCAAACAGGTAACTTTTCAAGGGGAATGTAGAAATCAGTACAACAAATCCGACTTAAACACTAGCCTACATATGCTCAAGTAAATTAATGTTTCCACTTTAATTCTCATTTACCACGTATAAAATTTTACCTGGCAATTATTACATGGGGAGAAAAGGTTGAAAAGAGAAGGAAAAAGGAAAAGAAGTAAGAACCCTCAAAGGCTGGCTCCTTCCAAGAGTCTTAGAATACTTAGGATTTAGTAATGCACTGGAAAATCTGCTCAATCACAAACATTCTTGCCATATTGTTTAGAAACTACTAAATTAGACACATACACAAAATGCATTTTTTCTATTACACAGAAAGCTTTGTCAAAGTTAAAAAACATAAAAAAGCAAATAGATGTAGATTTACCTATGAATAAATTTTGTAATGTTATATGGAAAATATATTACATATTAAAGAACCAAAAAGCAGTTTTTGGTTAATGAGGGAGATTTACTAAGTAACACCCATTTGTTCCACTGTATCAAGTCTAATTCACATGACTATCATCTTGATTTGGCAGTCTCAATGCATAAGACAAATAATTCAGGAAAGCTTGACAATATTATTTTTAGTTCACATGCTTCTTGGATTGAGCCCATAAATGTTTCTACTTTATGCTACTCAAGGGACTCCATTCAGACACAAATATATTTGTTAGCAGTTGTGAGGGTGAGGGAGGTACTCATTGCAATCATCATATTCTGAGAATCCAAACTTACACATGTCATTTGGGCAGACATTCAGAATGCAACAATTAAGAAATGACTGCTGTTGCTTCTAAATGGAGTCAATGAACTGTGACAGTATAATTCAGGCTATACAACACCATGTATGAGAAGTCAATTTCTAATAACAGTTCCAGCTGCCAATGATTATGACCTGGTAAGTTTAATATTTAATTGAACTGTCTTTCCCAAAACTATGTTGAGAATGGTCATCTAAAATATCTTGCCAAATGTCAACAGTGTTTTCATATACCTTGACTATATTATGAAGCCTAAAACACTTTATTTTTAATGAGGGAGAAATATATCTAAAATTAGAACTTAACAAAAACATCTGAATCAATTGTTTCCCCAACTACTTCCAAACAAAATATTTCAAATTCCACACAAGATTCTGTAAACCCATGAGTACAAGCTCTAATCTTGACACTGAATTTGGATCAACTCCATGGAGGAAATCCATGAACCAGATGTGCATTTATTCTTCCAGATGTATTTTATAAATGAAGAAAAATAAAACATTTCTTCACTGCCTTCATTTGAAGCCACTTAAAAATACACTAGATAGAAATAGCAAAAAGGAAATCCTACAAATCTTGTTGTCTACTACTTGAAAGGAGTCATTATTATTAGATCGTGAGTAAAATGGATCAAACTTCATATACAGTTGCTACATTATCACTTCATATATAGTTGCTACATTATCAATGAACATAAAAGTAACTAGTAAGTGATAATCAACATTTATAATTCACTATTTTTCTTAATGTTGAGCAGCCATTCTAATCACAATATAAACTTTTAAAAATTTTTTGTCTTCATATTATATAGAAATTAGAGAGAAATCTACTCCTTCAGTTGTAACTAAAATCTTATGACTTCAAGATTAAAGATATATCTCTCTATATAATAATACACCAACACCCAATTGAGGCTGGGATTTAGCTTAGTTGGTAGAGCACTGCTCTGCAGCCTCTGAGGTCCCAGATTTGATTCCCAGCACTGCAAAAATGGGACAAGGACATGGCAATCCGCTCCTGAGGCAATGCCAGAACAATCAGCCATTGAAAACCCTACAAGGGTTGCTGTGAGTCAGACATAACTTGACAGCACCTAACAATAACACCACCACCCAACTGCATGATCTCAAAGTTGTATATCATTTTAAAATCATATTTACTCTAATTTACACATTTATCCATCATATTACTCTAAGAATCAGAAATTTAATATCAGAAAAACTAACCTCCATGATATTAAGAACTTGGGTAGAAAAAAGAAAACTGGTTCTCCTGGCACAAATATTTCATTTGCCCTCCAGAGATCTCTTAAACGCTCAACAGCTTTTATTTAAATCTTAAAGAAAGTCAAATCAGAAAAATGAATGGTCTTGAGATGTTTAAATTTATCCAGAAGAATATGCACACACACTATTTAGTTATGATAGCTGGGAATAGGTATAACTTTAGTATTAATTTTATATGACAATTGCTTAATGCACTAAGAAAGAACAGCTAATTGTGTACCACTGAAAATTACAGAAGTATAAAACATACACATACATCCATATCAAACTCACTTAATTTTTTATACAACTAATGTTTTCAAGGATTTAATGGGAATATTAAAGTTATTGTATAATAAAAATAAATACAGTTGGCATCATGAAACTCAACTACAATCCATCCTGGAAAGTTGGCTGAGTGCTGATCAGTCTCGAGTGCTGAGCACTTTTTTCCCATGAGAAATAATGTAAATGTATTTATTTGTTCAC
>VMDO01008828.1:12227-81306 GCA_007922755.1 Pedetes capensis
GATGGGAGACCGCCTGGGAACACCAGAAGCTGTAGGCTTGGGAGAAGGACCTGGCAACCCCCTCCCAAAAATCAATCTGCCATTGAAAACCCTATGAACAGCAGAGAAGCACTGACAATAGTGTTTCCCCTGTTGTACAGAGGGTCGCTATGAGTCGGATACCGACTTGACGGCACCTAACAACAACAACAACAATTTATTTGTTCTGGCATCATAATGAATGGCTAAATCAGACACAGGTATGCCACTCACATACCTAGCAATAAATTATTTTTTAATTCAATTATTGTTTTTTCCTCTTTTCTTCACTTTTAGCACAAGAAAGTTTCTTGGGTGCCATAACAACAATGTATTATACATAAGACCCCACAACATCATGAACATAGCATGAGGACAGGTCTTTATTGTTTGAAATCAATGCACAAAATGACACTTTCTTCTTGTTTCACCAAGCAGCATTCTGGGTAAGTGAGGCATCTCATACAGTGGCATGGTGATTAAGTGCCAAACAACTGGTAGAACATGGAACACAGAATTCTCTTGACAATATTGGGTGAGGACTGAAATGTTCAAGAACAGAACAGTTTGAGTGCAGAAGTACCCATGTATTTTAAATTTAATAACACATTTTCATTTTAACCCAATATGATTTTAGCTGATTTCACAGGAATACTGTATATTCCTGAATCTAATCCACACCCTTTCAATAGTTTCAGAGGGCTAAGGAGCCAGATGTGAAATAGAATTGCATGCAGATTAGATTTGTGGTCAAGAAATGGTTTTAGGGAAAATTAAAGACTGCTGTACATGTTGTAAAACCAGTACAATGTAATAATGTAGGATTAAACTTGGTGCAAGTTAGACTAAAGAATATATGGTTACTTTATGAGTATTTCAAAAAATTGCATTTACTTTATTAATGTTGATGGAGTACACAGAAATAAGTCATTTGCTATACCCATTATGCAACTATTAAGTCACTTTTGCTTACACATACATCATCTTACCTATTTTTGTAACAGTATAAACGAAAGAAGAAAAAAGTGGGAATTTTAATTAATATGTAATGAAAATCATATGTAATCATGGGTTATATTTTCATTGACTTTTCCCCCTTCCCCCTATTTTTTCATGCATTCATGTAGTTGCATCTTGTATTTGAGATTTTCCTCTCCCTCTTTATACCTCTACATTATTTCCCCTCCCTTCCCCTCCACTTCCACCTGCTGCTCCCCTCCGTCTTCTTGCTGATCTGATTATATTTTCCATTCTTAGGTATGACTGTTCATTTTTATATCTAAATATGTATAGTTTTTTTTCTTCCTTTAAATTAGATTTAGCTCCCATATATGAGTGAGAACACATGGTATTTCTCTTTTTGAGTCTGGCTTAATTTGCTTAAAATGATGTTTTCCAGTTCCATCCATTTTGCTGCAAATGACTTTATTTCATTCTTGTTTATTGCTCAGTAATATTTGATTGAGCATATATACCACAGTTTTACAATCTACTCCTCTGTTGATGGACATCTTGGTTGATTCCATACCTTTACAATTGTGAAGTTGTTGTTATGAGCCATTGAGTTGAGTCCAATTCATAGAGACCTTCATAGGGTTTCCAATAACTCATTGTTTTGGGGTTGCTTTGGGAGTGTACTGCCACATCCTTCTCTTGTTTTTCCAGTGCTGGGGATCGAATCTGAAGCCTTTGAGAATGCAGAGCAGAACTCTACCAAATGAGCTAAACCCCAGCTGCAAAGGTTGTTGTTGTTAGGTGCTGTGGTGTTGGGCTGGACTCATAGTGACCCTCATAGGGTTTTCAATGGCTGACTGTTTGGGGATTGTTCTGGGAATAGACTGTCATATCTTTTTCCCTGCTTTGTACTGTGGGCCATTGAACCTAGTTCCTCAGAAAGTGGGGAGCAGCACTCTACCAAATTAGCTATACGGGAGCTGAGTGCTACATTAAATATGGAAGTACAGGTGTCCCTGTGGTATGACGACTTACCTTCCTTTGGGTATATTTCCAGGAACAGAGCTGGGTCGCATGGCAGTTCTATTTTTAGTTTTCTAAGGTGCCTCTATAGTGATCTCCAAAGTTGAACTAATTTATTCTGAACTAATTTATAGTCCCACCAGCAGTGTAAAAGGGTTCCTTTTTCTCTGTATCTACATGAGGTAGGAAATATTTTATAACTACTTTTTAATTTAAAGAAAGGGATGGTTCCCTATATGCATCAAAAATAAGTGTGAAGTACTAAGCAATGATAAATGTTTTAGGCTTAGTAAAACTGTACAGCACTCAAACCACAGGAAAAGTGTTTCTTTTCCAATACCATAAAGTACTATTGGAAAAATGATTCGTTTTGTATTCACACATACTTATTTAATGAATAATTTTGGTGTTAAGCCAATAACTTGTGCTTTGCTAAGAATTTTTCTATGGAAATATGTAACTATGATTGAATTTTAAATACAAATAAATTAATAAAAAATTTAACTCAAGTGTTCTGTTACAGATGTTTTCTTTTCACTATTAAAAAATTCTATAAAGGGAAAAATCTATTTATTTAAGAGAGACCAATTATAAACTTTATTTAAACTTACTCTGAATTTAAATGACAATAAAAGTTACTCTGAAGTTAAGAAGAAGAAAGATGAAGGGTCTAATTTCAAGAACCAAACTATGAATGAAACTAGTGATGAACTAAAATGTCACATTCCATACATAGTAAGATTGAACTTTTGATTTCTAAAACACATCTGGCTTTTCCTTTATTTATACCAAAGGAAAAAAATAATAATAACCCTGAGCATAATGCCAGCATTCACCATCAGATTAGAATAACTGCAACCTATAGTAACTGAGCAAACACATCTTTGGGGGTAAACAAAATTTGTAGAGTCCAAGAAACAGGACACATAAGTATAATAAACTGTAGAGGTAAAATGAGGGAAAGCAAAGTCACTGAAATATGATATAGTCTTCAAATAGTGAGGGCATTAAAGAAAAGAATATGAGAATGTTCCTTATAACAAAAACATACTAAGTATGTTGAAAACAAAATGAATAGTCTGCTTTTAAAATCTAATGTATTTTATTTACATCTTATAAAGATTTGCAGAGAATAAATCAAAATATAAAAATATGAGCAAACTTATTTGATATTTCTCTATATGTTACAAGAGGTAAAGTAAGAGAATGTAATTATGAATGGATTCTAAATATTTTTTAAATATTAAAAATATTAAAATATTGCCTACTATATGCCAGGAAGTCTGCAGATATAGCACCCTGCCATCTGATCTTGCTTGATCTCCAAAGCTAAGCAGGGTCAACCTAGTTAGTCCTTAAATGGGAGACCGCCTGAGGGAATACCAAGAGCTATAGGCAAGGGAGAAGAACATGGCAGCTCACTCTCAACAAAATCTGCCACTGAAAGCCCTATGAAAAGCAGAGAAGCAATGACAATAGTGCTGGGCATGGCACAGTGTCAGACAGCGTTTTGTTCCATTGTACGTAGGGTCGCTATGAGTTGGACCTGACTTGACAGCACCTAACAACAACAACATGCCATGAACTTCACTAAATGTTGAAGATGCAGGTAGTAACTAAGCAAGACATGACCCTTGACTTCATGAAGGTTAGCTTCTAGTAAAGCAGTGAAAAATAAATTAGGTAGAGATGTGATAAATGCTGCTCAGAAAAATTACTCAATTTTTCATCTTCTGGAACACTTTATGTAAGATGTTGGTGAATTACAAATAGAAGTTTAAGTTCACACATGAAGTGTCTGTGACTAGTGTTTTTCTTACATGGAGTTTTTAAAAAAATGAATGAGTCTATTTCAGTAAAAAAATTCTTTTCTATTTCCTTTTCAATTCCTCTACAAAACTGGAAATTTTAAATTTTATCCAAAATTTTCATATTTTTAGAATAAACTTGTTCAAAGTTGTCATAATTTCAAAAATCACAACATGTGTTATGCATTCCTAATATTATTAATGTAAACTCATATTTTTTGATCAATTTTGTCAGGGTAATTGCTCAACTTTAAATACTAGTTGTAAGGTCTTAGGTATGTTGTTTAATTTTTCTGGGCCTTAGCTTCCTCAATTTTGAAACAGGAATATAAACAGTACTTTCTCTAAAGGATTACTGAGGAAACTGAGGCAACACATGTAAAGTACTTAGAACATACTTGGCACATAATAAGTGCTCAACAAGTGTTAGCTATTATTTTTTTTTCTAAGTAGAGGATGTGTGTGGCCCAGTTTTTTGGTGAATCAGTTTTTACTTTCTTTGAGATATTCTCTCTATTATCTGGATCTAGAACTTCTGTATGACATAAATTGGACCCTCTTATTCTATTTTAACATCTCTTGCATTTTTTTCTCTTTAAGTCTCTTTATTTTTAATCATGTGAAACATTTGCTTTATAGTCTCCTTAAGGTTTTTCTATTATCTCTAGTGTGTTTGTGTTCATATTCCTTCTTGAGAAATTTATTTCTCATAGTTAGAATCTGAGAAGACCAAGGACCAGGGGCCAGCTTCTGGTAACAGCCCATGGCAGGATGCAGGAGAACAGGAGAAAGTGGGTAAAAGTGTTAGCAAGCACGAAGGAGAAAATTCAGTCCCACCATAAGGAACCCATTCCTTTGATAACAGCATTAGTCCATTCCTGAGGGTGTGTGCCCCAATGACTAGTCTCTTATTTGGCCCCACCTCCCAACACAATAGCATTGGGGATCAAATTTCTAACACATGAACTTTGGGGTACACATTCAAACCATAGCAGAAGTAATAAGGATATAAAATACATGTGGGAAATAAGAATTTACATAATCCTTTAAGTAAACTTAAAATATAGTCTGTCTTTGACCTATTTGTCACACCACCTCGGGAAGAAAGAGGATGGTTTATTATTCCTGTTTTAGACAGAAAGGACTGAGATCCAAAGCTATTTCAGGGTGGGGGAGAGAGGGAGGCAGTGGGGGAAAGGGAGAGGGCGAAGGAGAGATGGGAGGGGTTAAGGGCTGGGGATGTGGCTCAGTGGTACAACATATGTAAGCTCCCAAGCGGCCTTGGTTTCAATACCTTGCAGGCATGAAAGAAAGAAAGAAAGCAATTGGAGGGGAAAAGATAGGAGGGATAAGGAGAGAAGGAGGGAGAAAGAGAGACAGACAGACACTCTGACTCTGACTTTAAAGACTGTTGTTGTTAGGTACTGTTGAGCCAGGTCCCACTCACAGCAACCCCGTATACAACAGAACAAAACACAAAACACTCCCCGACACTGTGCTATACCTGGCACTATGTCAGTGCATCTCTGCTATTGATAGGATTTTCAATGGGTGACTGTTTTGGGACTGTTTCAGGAGTGGGTTGCCAGGTCCTTTTCTCATTTTTGTGGTGCTGGGGATTGAACCCAGGGACTCAGTGCAGAGTGGCAGAGTACCAACTGAGCTAAACCCCATGCCCGACTTTCAAGATAGGAAACTAAATCTCAGAAAAAATTAAAGTCCTCTGATCAAAGGGTTAAGTGTTCAAGCTAGTCAAAAACTCAGTTTAGTGATCTTTTACCTTCACAATATTGACATATGTATGAAGAAGCAAAACAAATGATATGAATCAAACCCTATGTTCCACTTTGCTTTTCAGCTTAATATAAAAACTAAAATCACAAACAGAGCCCATTACACAGTTCTGTTTCTTGCATTTTAACCCATGAAATTCCACTTTTTAGATTAGACTGAAAGTTTATGAACCTTGCAGAAGTCCCAGTACAAAGTAAGTATGATTATTGGGAGGAGTACATTGGGGGGTAATTACTTATGGACTTGCTTTGACACACAAAGATGTATTTGAACTTGGTAACTCAGTCTTAAGAGTTTCTCTTGAGTGCTATTTGCACTTTTTTTCTGATTATAACCATGCAATATGATTCCATGTAAGGACTTCAAGTAAAACTGGAATACTATATTCCCTAAAGAATGAAGAGTATTTAGTTGATTTAAAAAAAAAAAAAAAGAGGTGGGGGTGGGGAATGTGATACTTCTGGTTAAAAGTGTTCTTTCTGGAATTCATGATAAATGAAAAGAATTTTGGCCGTTTCTATAACGTTATTCTGCATCTCACAAGCAACGTGCAATTCTTCACGTCACTACAACTTGGTTATTCACTGAAACAACTGATCTTATTACAAAACAAGCTAAAGAAACAAACAAAGGCCTCCTTAAGTTCCTGCCTGGATTCATTATTAGAATTCACCTTTCCTTTCACCTCGCCCCCAAGCCTAGATATTGAATGCCAAATGTTGGCCTCACTGAAAGACAGGACATTAGACAATTTAAACATCAGCAAATTGAATTCAGCTATCCTTAGTCACTGACTAATGACTCTATTCCTATTTGTACATTTTTAAAGTAAGACTTATGTCCTTCCCGGCAGTTCATTTTGCATTCCAGATTACAACAGGGACTGAAGTACAACAAAGAAAAATGCAAAAAGTATCAGGCAGGACAAGATTTATAAGCAAATACACACATGTAAGTAAGTCTGGGTCAAAATCCTCTTCAAGAAAATATTAATCTTTGTAAAAAAATTTAAAAGAAGTATCTAATTTAGCCTACTGAAACTCAGTTCTGGCTTAGAATCAAACCTTAAAATGTAATCAGAAAGTATACATTTCTAACATATATAAGGAGAAAGCATTTATAAAGAATTTTTTCAATATTTTAATATTTGGTTATACCATACAGCTAGTATCTTTCTAATGTCATGTGATAGGTAAGTTTAAAAAAATCACCATCAATTTTTCATTTCCCATTTTAGAAGAAAAACTGTTATCAGTTTCCCTCAAAATCAGAAATGACATAAATGAATGGGTTTAAATTTATATCTAAAATACTAGAAAATCAAAACTTATTTTTGAGGTCTTATTGTTGCCCATACTGGTACCAAACTCACAATCCTCCTGCCCCAGCCTTCCAAGCAGAAATATTTGTAAACAGTTGTACTTCTATGTCTAAATTGACCAAAGTTCACTTAATGAATGACCTCCATCTTTATTTCTACTGCTGATCATCTGCTGGAGCTCCATGGGGGGAGAACGGGAACAAGAAAGAAAGGAAAAAAAAAAAAAAGGCATTTGCCTCTGTTAAAGTAACATCTGCAGGAAAAAGGCTACTAAAAAAAGAACAGTTTGCTCCTCCAAGTTCATATCCTGCCAGTAGATATTTTGCAATGCTCAAGGCTAAACAATGATTTAAAGCAATAGCTTTATAATGC
Organism: Pedetes capensis; assembly: GCA_007922755.1. NCBI lineage: Eukaryota > Metazoa > Chordata > Mammalia > Rodentia > Pedetidae > Pedetes > Pedetes capensis. The sequence continues at coordinate 19,518 of VMDO01008828.1, forward strand.
TAATATATTTAAGGTGGAAACCCTAGACTCAGAAAATTAAAATATATTTTCATTTAATTTAATTAAAATATATTTTATTGAATAAATCTGTTACTTTTGTGTAAGTGTGATTTGTACTTTATATAAAAAGAAATTATCTCAGAGTTCCCTGTTCCCCTTGCCTTTTGCACTGAATATATTTACCATTTATAATTCCCTATTGAATATATTTACCAATAATAACTCCCAGATATACTCCTACTACAGATTGAGCATTCAAATCCAAAGATTCAAAATCTAAAATGCTCTAAAATCTAAAACTTTTTGAGCTTGTTGTACAAAATTTTATTTTGAAGCATTCTGGATTTAAAGTTTTCAGGTTAGCAGTGGTCCACTGGTAAAGTCCATATGAATATTCCAAAATCTGAAAAATTCTGAAATTTGAAAATCTGGTCCCTCACCATCTGGATAAGGGATACTCAATTTGTACAAACAACCAAGAGAAAAAACAAACAAAAGAACTCCCTACAGATAAATTTTACTTAGACAAATCCAGAAAGTAAGAATATAGAAATCTATTCAGATAATGATGATGGAGCTAGGTGCAGCGACTATAATCCCAGTAACTCCAGAGATGGAGACAGGGGGATCACAAGTTCAAGGCCAGAGGCAGCCTGCATAATGTAGCAAGAGAACCTATCACAAGATGAAAAATTAAAAATGGCCTGGGGGTACAGCACAGCGGGAGAGCACTTCCAAAGTATGTACAAGGCCCTGGGTTCAAACCCCCAGTGCCACCAAAAAAAAAAAAAAAAAAAAAAAGATGATGGAAGTGTAAGGAACAACCACAACTGTGGTTGAGCTAAATAATTTTTCAAATAAAGCAAAAGTTCAACTTAAATAAATGTTCATTTAACTGTACATATACTACTACAAAATTAAAAGTAGATTTAAAAATTTTAAATCAACTGATGTGCTGTTATCTTGTCGACCTTAGTGAAAACTATTATGAGAACTTCTAAGTTTGTACAAGTTTCTTCAAATTTTTTATTACAAGGATGTGTTATGTGTTTTCAAATCTGATGGCTAAATAGATGCTCAGTAAAGAGTTTAACAGTAGGTGAAACAATCTATCTGATCTGGAATGAAATTATTTATGTTGTTGTTAGGTGCCGTCAAGTCTGTATCCGACTCATAGCGACCCTCATAGGGTTTTCAATAGTTGACTGTTTTGGGATTGCCTTGGGAGTGGATTGCCAGGCCCTTCTCCCAGAAATTATTTATAGGATCATGTAAAAATGTCCACCTAGTACCTTGCCTTACAGTTCTTTATGTTTCTACATTTATTTCAGTGGCTTTCAACTCTGTGTGGTAGAATAAACTAGAGGCTTTCTAAATTATTCAATGCCCAGACTCCAAGTCAAATCACCGTAAATCAGAATGTGGTAGTCGTCAAGCCTCAGTACCAATATTTTACATTTAAAAAATTGTGGTAAAAATAGAAAATTCATCTTAATCATTTTTAAGTGTATGTCCAGGAGGGTTTTAACTATGTTTATATTCTTGCACAACAGATCTCTAGAGCACCTTTATCTTACAAGACTCAACCTCTGCACCCACTGAGCAACATCTCCCCATTCGCCCTTCCTTTATCCCTGTCAACCCCATTCTAATTTCTGTTTCTGTGAGTGTGACTTAAAGTTATTCAGCATTTGCCTTTTTGTTATTGACTTATTTTACATAATGTTCTCAAGGTTGTTGTTATTGTTGTTAGGTGCTGTCCAGTTGGACTCAGCGACCCTATGTACAACAGAATGAAACACTCCCCAACTCTGTGCCAGGCACACTATCGTGTGTGTGTGTGTGTGTGTGTGTGTGTGTGTGTGTGTGTGTGTGTCTTTATTTATATATGAACATCCTCAAGGGTCTCATTTGCTAGCCTTTTAAACAAATTTCTAAGGCAACTGTTCATTTGAAAGCTGATACCATACACTCCTACAACCTTAGTCATGTTACAAAACACACAGAATAAATTACTTCAAAACTGCTGTCTAGAAATGTTACTATAATTTACAGAGGCTCTAATTTAACTCTTGTATCAGTGTATCATAGATGGCCATTTAAAATTTTGATTGTGACATGCAAAATGGATTATGCACTGGAAGTCAGTTAATTGGTATGCAGATTTCTGTAGAGATTCATAATCCTAAAAACAAAAGAGGGAACAAACATTCAGGTGTGACTCCCACAGCACATACTTGGGGGCCACATTCACAAGGGTGCATATGGAGAAAGGACAGAGGACAGGATACCAAGGGGCTAGATCTTCAGCTTGCCAACAACATTCAAATAGTTACTAGCTTCCACATATGACAAGATACTGTGTCAAAAAAAATTAGAGATTGATTCAGACCACCAGACTCTGTAGTGTCAAATGTGATTCAACTCAATCTTCTTTAACCATTAAAATAAGACAATATTCCAAGGTAACAGTTCATTTTAAATCTATTTTAATAAATCACACATGTACCAATTTCTGTGTTCTCTATGTGTCATCTTAAAAGATCTAAGGCATTTTTGGTAATTAAAATAGACTAGCCATGTTAAAATTAGTTTAGACACATTGTCACTAACTTTAATGCACTATTAACTAAGAAAAGGTAGCTGAAGGCTTTAACTTTGAATGAGCTTGATAAAGACATGCCAGGGTATGTTTCAGAAATCTGTCCTTGTTGTACAATAAAACTGACTTTTTAAAATAATAATATAATGTCGAGTACTTTTCCTTTATAAGCAAAGTCTGATTTGACACTTTGATAATCATGGTTTTGACCTGCCTACATATTTTGGGGCCTGCGTAGCCCTGTGGCATTTAATCCTATCAGATCTCGGAAGCTAAGCAGGGTTGGGCCTGGTTAGTACTTGGATGGGAGACCACCTGGGAACACCAGGTGCTGTAGCCTTGGGAGACAGACCCGGCAACCCACTCCCAAAAAGCAATCTGCCATTGAAAACTCTATGAACAGCAGAGAAGCACTGACAATAGTGTTTTGCCTGTTGTATGCAGGGTCCCTATGAGTCGGATACCGACTCGACGGCACCTAACAACAACAATATATTTTGGGGGAGAAGGACCCAGCAACCCACTCCTCCCACCAAAAAATTCAGCATTGAAAACCCTATGAATAACAGAGAATCACTCCCAATACTGTTTTGCCTGTTTACATAGGGTTGCTGTAAGTTGGACACCGCCTTGATGGCAATACCAACAACATCAATATGTTTTGGGGTAAAGGATGAGATAAATTATTGAGCTAGCCAAAATAAAAGGAGACATAGCCTGCCTGCCAATATTCATCAGTGAATTCACAAAATAATATTTCCAGCAAAGCAGGACTGCCAGTGTATTCAGATGATAACAGTGACCCCGAGGCCTGTTATTTTAGTAAAAGTAGACTGCATATGAACTTCCAGAACCAGGATTACATACTTGTTAGAGTGGAAGTTGAATGGAATGGATAAATTAACTTGCTAGTCTTAAAACCCTTAACTAGAAGAGGAAATGTCCTCAATTAATTCAACTTATTAATTAAAAGTGTCACAGAAAAAATAAGTAAAAAAGATGTGATGAAGAAAATAAGAATGTACACTTGAATAATTTCCAATCTAACTGTATAAGAATTGTTAGAATTCAAAGACCTTTATATTATTATTTCTGGTGAAATTAAACTATAATAATTAGGATTCTTTTGGTGCAAAGATTAATTATGTCATTTGTTAACTACATACTTTGCAGATTCCACTTACAAGTACACAAAATAGGATAAATAAAGGGCATGTTCCAATGAAAAGCTACAATAATTCCATTTTTTGCTACCTTGGCAAGGTTACTATACATATACTACATCAATATTAATAGAAATAGCACAGTCTCTTGGCAGTAAGACCTTGGCTCATGTGAACTCTGCAGGGGAGCACAAGCCTCAGAGTGATTAGAGATGATGCCATCACCCTGCTAGTGCAGCACTGGTGGTGCACCCCAGAGGGTGGATTGCTGAGTGTACCCTGAAACCCAGTCCAGCCCGAGAGGGTGGTATGGACATCCCACCATCATCTCCACCAAAGGGATGCTGCACAGAAACCCTTCCCCCCAGACTTGCCAGCTTTCACTAAGAGAGTGTAAAAGGAAAATCACTTTCCATGTGGTAGAACTGGGAAATCTCAAAATAATGTCATCACCAGTTAGGAAGTTTTATACCAGAGAACAATGAAAATTGGACTGTAGGTGGAGGGATCAGCAGGGACATGGCTGAATAATGACCCAGCATGGCTTTCCCTGACAGCAAGAGGCAGGAAGGAGGTACTGTAGGGCACTGAGAAAAGACACTAGGCTGAGGAAAGTGTGACTGGGTCCTGTCAGATGGTCGCAGCTGGTAGGAGGGACAGCCCGCAAAGCAGAGGTCTCTAGGATTCACCAGGGAATTGGCTGAACGAGGGTCTGTGAGTGTGTGAGTGGTAGGTTTTTGTAAATTATTATTATTTTCTTCTGGGAGAGATGGTTGCTGCCCTAGCCCCCTGGTGCCATTGGCACTGTGAGCTGGAGAGAGGGAAACTGAGGAGTGGAGAGTCCAGGGGACTATGAAGAGCCACAGGAGCTACTGGTTCCCTGAGCCTCGGAGACCTTGTTCAGAATAAGGCACATCTGGGGCCTGGTAGGGCTTGTGACATGGAGAAGTAGTGCCACAGTCTGGGGAGCCTAAAACACATGACTTAGCCTGTGGACCAGTTGGGGTTGGAAATACAGGGGATGGGGAGACACTGAGGGGGCAGTGCTGAATGCAGAGGTTGCAACAAGAGCCAGGCATTGGGCACTGAGGTGGCACACTATGGAAAGGGAGAGGGAGAAAGAAGCACCAGAGACTTATCAACACCCAAACTCAAGGGAACATCAGGGGGAAAATCTCTTTACACGTGGCGGAGATGGGACCTAGTACCCAGACCAAGCAATGGGCAAGCTTCAAAAGAAAAACACACAAAACATGAAAGGACATGCTGAATGGGAAGATCCTACAGACCAAAGCACCTCAACATACAATATCAGGGAAACCAGATTCCTGGAGATTCCTGAAGGAGAATTCAGAACCTTGCTTATAAATATAAAAACAAAACACAAAAAACAAAAAAACACCTTGAGGACACCACCATGAAATTGATTCCCTGGATTTAAAAAAAAAAAAAAAAAAAGTATCTCATTTAGAGGAGAAGTTCTCCAGAGAACTTGGGGAAAAAAAAAACAAAACAAAACAGTGATCCTAGAGGTGCAAAGAATGTTAAACCAACTCAGCATTGTGATATAATCTTCAGTCTGAAGGATAGATGAAGCTAAAAATAGGATTACTGAAACAGAAGAAAAAGTAGAAGATATTAGTTACTCATAGGTTTAGATATGGAGAATAATGAAACAATATCAACAAGATTTTCAAGAGATTTCTGACAAAAGGAGAAACTGAAACCTAAGAATTCAGGGAATCCAGGAAGGAGCAGAAAACAACATGAGAAGAGTGTTGTTGTTAGGTGCCATCAAGTTGGTATCTGACTCATAGCGACCCTACATACAACAGATGAAACACTATTGTCAGTGCTTCTTTGTTCTTCATAGGGTTTACAATGGCAGATTGATTTTGGGAAGTGGATTGTTGGGTCCTTCTCCCAAGCCTAAAGCACTTGGCATTCTGAGACGGTCTCTCATCCAAGTACTAATCAGACCTGACCCTGCTTAGCTTCTGAGATCTGACGGGATCAGACACCACAGTGATCTCTATGGCTGCAGGCATGAGAGGGTTAGGAAATTTATTCAAAGAAACATTAGATGAAAACTTTCCAAACCTAAGGCAAGAGCTAGATATCTGTATAAGTGAATCGTTCAGAACTCCAGAGTAGACCAAAACAGATTTTCCCCATGGCACATTATAATTGGAACGCTAAGTTTAGAATACAAAAAAGGTATTCTGAAAGCTGCAAGGGAGAAACACCAACTCACCTACAAAGGCAAATCCATCAGAATAACAGCAAACTTCTAAACAACATTAAAGGCAAGGAAAGATTGGACAGACATCATCCAAGCTCTGAAAATGAATAACTGCCAACCAAGATTACATTATCCAGCGAAGTTGTCTTTTAAAATAGATGGTGAGTACAAGACATTCCATGATATTGCCTTGTTCAAATAATTGACAGCCACCAAACCAGCACTGCAGAGGATCCTCAATGAAACACCACATATGGGGGAAGTAAGACAACCCCACATACATGATCTAAGAAATGAAAAATAAACACAAGAAGAAATTAAGAAAAAAAATAAGCTAAATATGAATCAAAAACCAGTAACAAGTACTGAATTGATACATAATGAGAACCTCTCAATAACTACTCTCAATGTAAATGGTCTTAACTTACCAATCAAGAGACAGAGAGGCCAATTAGATTAAAAAACATAAACTCTCGATATGAGCCAACGTGCCCAGCTAAGCAGCTCATTGTTGTTGCCTTCTCTCTGCCTGTCTAGTCTCACCACTCCAACCACCTGACTCAACTGAAAAACAACAACAACAACAACAACAAACCTTTTCCTATTTTCTCTATAGAGAACCAAAAATGCATCAAGGTTCAAGAGTCACAAACCATTAGGAAACAATCCATATATGCTCATCCTTGAAAGAGAACATCAGGAAGGAAGAGTTCAATGAAAAGAAATGGGAATAGGCAGGGAGACATGGAGTGAAGCACACAAATTTTTGCAATCTATATGAGTAAAAATACTCATTCCTTCTAAGTTTACTTATGACACACACTCTGGGGTATTATATAGGATAATACCCTCTTTAATAATAACTTGTGTTAGTCAGGTTTCCATTACTTGAGATAATCAACTTATTAAAGAGAAAAGGTTTACTCTGACTCATAGTTTTCCAGATATCATTCCATGGTTGGTTGGTCCCATTGCTTTGGAGTCTGTGACATAATGAAAAAAAGCCCTTATTTCATGGGTAGGAAGTATAGATGTCTCTGTGGTATGATGACTTATTTCCCTTTGGGTATATTCCAAGTAGTGGTATAGCTGAATCAAATGGTAGTTCTATTTTTACTTATCTTAGCAACTTCCATACTGATTTCCAAAATGAACATCTTAATTTACAGTCTAACAGCAGTGTAAGAGGGTTCCTTTTCCCCACATCCTCAACAGCATCTGTTGTTCTATGATTTGTTGATTGTAGCCATTCTAACTGGGGTGAGGCAGAATCTCAGTGTACCTTTGATTTGCATTTTCTTGATGGCTAGATATTGTGAATGTTTTTTTCTTGTGTTTATTAGCCATTTGTATTTCTTCTTTTGAGGTCTATTCAGTTCTATTGCCCACTTATTTATTGTATTATTTGTTACATTGGTGCTTAATTTCTTGTGTTCTTTATATATCCTAGTTATTAGTCCTTTGTCAGATGTATAGGATGCAGAGTTTCTCTCATTCTGTGGGCTCTCCTTTTATTAATGTTTCCTTGCTGTGCAAAAGCTTTTTACTTTTATGTATTCCCATCTGTCAATATTTGGTACAGTTTCCTGGACTATTGGAGGCTTGTTAAGAAAGTACTTGTCTATGCCTATATATTAGAGTGTGTTCCCTATATTGGCTTCTAGTAGTTTCAATGTTTCTGGTTATGTTGAGAGCTCTGATCCATTCTGAGCTGATTTTCATACACATTAAGAGAGAGGAGTCTATTTTTATTCTTCTACATATGGATATCCAGTTTTGTTGAAGATGCTATCTTTTCTCTAACGTATAGCTTTAGCCCTTTTATCAAACATCAGGTGGCTACAGTTGTGTGGGTGTGTATCTGGGTCTTCTATTCTGTTCCACTGATCTTTACGTCTGCTTTTGTGCCAGCTGTTTTTGCTACCATGGCCCCCCAGTAGTATAGTTTGAAGTCAGATATTACGAATCCTCCTGCTTTTGCTGCTTAGGATTATTTTGGCTATATGAGGTCTTATGTGCTTTGGTATGAATTTTAGGATTTATTTTTCTGCTTCAGTGAAATATGTCACTGTAACTTTGATGGAGACTGAATTGGATCTATAGATTACTTTTGGTAGTATAGCCATTTTCACAATGTTAATTCTTCTACTTCATGAGCAAGGGAGGTCTTTTCATCTTCTAGTGTCTTCATCAATTTCTTTCCTTAATGTTTTGAAGTTTGCTGTTGTTTTTTAATGTTTTGAAGTTTTTTGTTGTTTTTAAGGTTGAGATTTGAGTTTTTAAGCCAGGCTCAGTGGCACACAGCTCTAATCTAAGTGAGTTGGGAGGCTGAGTCAAGAGTATTACAAATTTAAGACTAGAGACAACCTGGGTAACTTAGCAAGATTCTGTCACAAAATAAAAGATGGGCCATAGGTGCAGCCCAGTGGTAGAATACTTGCTAAGTATATGCAAAGCCCTTGGTTCTACCCCTTAGGTACCAAAAAGAAAAAAGAAAAAAAGAGTTTCTATACATTCTATTTATGACTTGTCAGATATGTAGTTTGCTAATATTTTGTCCCAAGATATTTACCAGAACAAAAGTTATTGATTTTAGTGAATTTAAATTTATCAATTTTTCCATTATGGACCATAGGTTTTGTGTCATATCTGAGAATTCTTCACTAAGCTTTACGTCCTGAAGATGTTCTATGTTTTCTTCTAAAAGTTTTATAGTTTTATATTCTAAACATCAATCTAAGTTCCAGTTTGAGTTAGCTTTGTACAAATTTTTAGCTTTAGGTCAAGACATTTTTGAAGGGCTGGGATAGCTGCTCATTTCCAATTCATTCTAGCTCCACTTCCTAGAAACAACATTATTCTCCATTCAATTGCTTTTGCACTTTTGTCAAAAGTCAGTGGTAGATGGTGTGATAGATATTAACAGGCAAGATAGAGGAGAAGGGGATTAAAAATGACTCCTTCATTCAGCCATGATGAATGAAACAATATGCAAAACAAATCTCTATGGACATTGAAAGGACTTTATTCTAATGGACCCCACCATTTCAACACATCTTTGGCCCATCTTTTTGAAATATGTCAAATAAGTCCATTAACTCTTTTTACAAAATAAAGATCCAAGGGTAAAAATCCTTGGCTGACTGAGTCCATAGACCTCTGTCCACTGGAGGAGCTCAGATAGAGAGCCCAACAAACAAAATAAATACTCCACCATAAAGGACTGGGGACTAATTCACAGGCTAGTTTGCATCACATGGGACATTCAGTCATTTCCATGTGAGGAGGTTAAAAGCTAAGAATTCACCTATTGTGAAGAAGAATTAGAACCAGAGAGTGCCATTCCAGAGGCACTCAACCTGATGAGCACAGGCTAGTGCAGGAAAATAAGAGAACACTTCAGGAAGCAGTGGCAGACCAAAAAAAAAAAAAAAAAAAAAAAAAAAAAATCCTTGGGTGAATGTGTACATGGACATCTGTCCCCTTGCAGGAGCTGAGGCATAGAGCCCGTCACACAAGAAATAAATGTTCCACTACGGAATCAAGGATTGGGGACTAATTCACAGACTAGATTGTATCATTTGGGAAGTTCCATGGCTTCCATATGTCCTAACCAGGCACTGCCAATAAACAGCCAGGAAGGTGGACTATGGCAGCAGGGGTACCCCTGAGAGAAGACTTGATTCCTGCCATCTCCACGGACTTCATTGCAGCCCTCTGGTAGTTCTCAAGGGCACCAGCTGTTGTGACACTAGCAACTAAAGTAATCTCTGTGTGATCTATGCCATCTGCTGGGAAGTGAATAATGTGCAATACCGAGCTACTTGCGAAAGATGGCATTAAAAAATATTTTAAAAAAGAATCCTAGGAGGCCAGCAGCTGTCCTCCTTGATGGCCTGGCTCACCCTAACTGTGCCCTCAACTCTGGCAATGTATAGCAGGCCTAGAACAAGCAAGCCAGGTGAATGGACAGAGGCTACACCGAGGTGAGAGAATCAAGGCACACAGGTGCAGAGGAAGGGTTCAAAGGGAAAGAAAAGAGTGGCAAGTTTTGAGAGATGAATTGCCTGAAACCACATTGAACCTGATCTAATCTGCAAAAGAAAAGGCTAATACTTGGGTGGGCCAAAATCTACCCAGTGGAGTGGGACAAAGCCAGGCACCCTCCAGAAGCACAGTCTTCCCAAGTTGCCTACCTACAGCGCAAGCCCAGGTGGCTGCAGTGGATAACACAGACCTAGCTAGCTAGTTCGTAATCACCTCAGGGAGAGAGAACTTCTGTGCATGGCTTGGTGGCTTGCAGCATTTTAGGAAGTGGCCTCTGGCAATGCAGCTCCTGGGGTCCCACTGGGGATTGTGAAAATACATGGGTCTGTGGCCTCAGAGCAGGACCATTGATGGGAAACAAGGCCGGGCAAGCTGACAGGCAACATCTGGGGGGCAGGCTAGATTTAAAAGTAACTGGATGACTGATCCTATCTGCATGAGCACACCTGCTCTTTGATTTTGTGTGTGTGTGTGTGTGTGTGTGTGTGTGTGTGTGTGTGTGTGTTCATGTTCTTGTTTTTTTGTTTGTTTTGTTCAGCTTTGTAATTTCTTTCTTTTTCTATTTCTATTTGTAATTTCTATTTCTTTCTTTCTTTTGTATTTTTGTATGTCTCTGGTTTTCAAGCTCTAGGCTGTTACTACTATATTGCCATGTTTAGTTGATTTTTCTTTTCTCCTTTCGCTTTTCTCTACATCTCTTTCTCTTTCTTTTGACATCTTTAGACTTCAATGCCTTTTGCCAACCCTCTCATTGGTCATAAGTTTTCAGCAATATTCTTTTTAGGTTAACCCAGTAAATTCATATTTCCCAAAATTATTTGTCAAAGTTAAAAAAGGACATTATCCTTCCTTGTATTTGTTATACCTCCTAGAATGTTTGTATAGCCACGTATTTATGTATTATATATGTAAGGAATATGTACACTTGTAATTTTTCCGTCTCTTTTCTCACTCACAGGACAACATTTCCCCCTCTGCTTGTTTTTTTTTTCCTTATCCCTATCTAATCCTGTTCTTTCCCCTACTCCCTACCCACCTCTCTATCAGAACTTCATCCTTCTGCCGTCAATACCTATACTATATTCAGTACCTATTCCCAAACCTATTCATCTCTATCCCTAACAACAGCCCCTCATAACTATCTCCTTAAAGAACACCAGGCCTCAAAAAAGATTAACCAAAATTATAAAGGCAAGAATGGATGAACCCAGTACTGTAGGAGCAGAATGCTTTCTATGCTCCGAGTGATACCAGAGTCTAAGATCTCAAAAGAAGCATTAAATCAAGGGCAACTTCAAGGATATAAGGCAACAATACTCAGACTAAAGAATGCACAAATCTCAGCCCAAAACCACATGAAAAATGAAAAACCAGGATCAAGAAGATAACCTTGATGATCACAATTTTTCAGTAGTTGATTTTAAAGGAACTCAAATACTAGAAATGCCAGAAAAAGAATTCAGAAGTCTGCTTATGCTAAAAGGCCTCAAAGATACCACAACCAAACAGATGAAAGCAATCAAAACACTGGGCAAAAGGGTGTCTAACTTAGCAGAAAAATTCAGCAAAGAAATAGAGATCTTGAAGAAAAAACAAATAGAAATTCTGGAATTATAAAACATAACAAACTCAACATGACAGTAGATTCTACTGTAGATTGGATGAAGCAGAAAATAATTTTAGATACTAAAGGAAAAGATGAAGAATTTACCTATTCAGGTATCAAGAAGGACCAAAAGATGAAGCAGTATGACTAATACTTTCAAGAGATCTTTGAAAAAATGAAGGATGTAACATACAAAAATAGGAGGTTCACAAAGAAGCTGAAACTAACACTATAGACCTAGAAAAATCTATTCAATGAAATAATACCTAAAATCTTCCCAAACCTAAAGGAAAGAAATATACACCCAAACCACAGAGGCATCCAAAACGTCAAATAGTGCAGACCAGAACAGATCTTCTCCAAGACACATTATACTTGGTAGGCTAAATCTACACAACAAAGGAACTATTTTAAAGGCTGCAAGAGAAAAACACCATCTCACTTACAAAGGTAACCCCATCAGAATAACAGCAGATTTTTCAACATCAACCTTAAAAGAAAGGAAAGCATGATCAGACATTATTCAAGTCCTGGAAAAAAACAAACTGTCAACCAAGATTACTATACAAACCAAAGCTATCTTTTAAAATAAATGGAGAGTTCAAGACTTTCCATCAGAATGACAAGTTTAAACAATCCACAAACACCAACCCAGCATTGCAGAGAATTCCTAAAGAAATACTACACAGAGAAGAAGCAAGACAAGTACAAATGCAAGACCTAAGGAATAAATAAAAGACATGAGAGGAATTCACAAACATAACAAGCTAATTAAGAAACAAAGAAAAGCAACAGCAAAATAATGTAGAATACCAAGCTCCTCTCAATACTTATTATAAATGTAAATGGTCTTAACTCACCATTCAAAAGGCATCAACTGGCCAATTGGATTAAAAACAAAAACTCTCAATGTGTGGAATTCAAGAGACTCATCTCATTCACAAAATCCAAAACAGACTGAAAATTGAAGGCTAAAAAACAATATATCAAGTATGTGAAAAAGAAGAAATAATGAAAGAAACCAGAGGTACCTAATTTGTGCCAATCTTGTCTTCAACCACAAACTAATCAGAATAGGCAAAGATGGTCAGTACATGTTAATAAAAGGAAACAATCAACCAGAAGGACATAACATTAGTCAGTATTTATGCATCAAACATAGGAACATCTAACTTCTTAAACCTTACTGGCACTAAAGGAAGACATAGGTTGAGACACAACAATTATGGGAGACCTCATTATGCTACTCTCTTCAAGAGATGGGTCATCAAATCAAAAACTCAACAGAGTTTTTGGACTTAACCAATGGACTTAACCAATACCACAGACCAACTGGGCCTAACAGATGTTTACAGAATATTCCATCCAATAGAGGCAGAATACACATTCTCAGCACCACATAGAATTTTTCTAAAATAGACCACATTTTAGTCCACAAAAATGACCTGAACAAAAACAAAACAAAACAAAACTGAAACTGTCCCTTACACTTTATCAGATCATAATAGAATAAAGCTAGAATTCGAAAGCAAGGAAAACTACAAAAATGTTTTCTTAAAAAATGGATACTAAATAACATACTTCTGAATGATCAAAGGGTCACTGAAGAAATCCGAAAGGAAATTAAAAAGTGCCTTCAATCAAATGATAATGAAAATGCAACCTACCGAAATCTATGGGATACAGCAAAGGCAGTTCTATGAGAGATGTTTGTAGCAATGAGTGGCTATATCACTGAGATAGAGAAGGCCTAACTAAATTACTTAATGATACATTTCAAGGCATTAGAAAGTCACCAACCATTCCCAAAAGGAGTACACAAAAAGAAATAATGAAGATCAAGGCAGAAATCAATGAAATAGAGATTAAAGGACAATACAAAAATTAGTGAAACTAAGCAGGTTCTTTGAAAAAATTAATAAAATTGATACTTGCTTGGCCAGACTCACCAAAAGAAAGAGGAAAAAAACCCCAAATTAATAAGATCTGAGATGAAAAGTGGTACATAAAAACTAATACCAATGAAAAACAGAATATCATCAGAGATTACTTTGAGAAATAATTGTTGTTGTTGTTAGGTGTTGTCAAGTTGGATCCATCTCATAGCGACCCTCATAGGGTTTTCCATAGCTGATGGTTTTTCAGGATTGCTTTGGGAGTGGATTGCCATGTCCTTCTCCCATTTTTACAGTGCTAGAGATCGAACCTGGGTCCTCAGAGAGTGTGGAGCAGTACTCTACCAACTGAGCTTAACTCCAGCCCTTGAGAAATTGTACTCCACAAAAATGAACACAGAAAAAAATGGATAAATTCCTTAACACTTATAATTTCCCAAAACTAAATCCTGATGACACAAGCAAATTAAACAAACCTGTATCAACCAACAAAATAGAGGCAATAAAAAAAAATCTCCCAACCAAGAAAAGCCCAGGTCTTGATGGGCTCACGGTTGAATTCTATCAAACCTTTAAAAAAGAATTAATTCTTATCCTCCCCAAACTATTTCATAAACTAGAAATGGAAGGTATACATCCAAATTCATTCTACAAAGCTTGTATCACCCTGATACCAAAATCAGATAAGAACATTACCAAAAAAAGAGAACTATAGGCCAATTTCCCTAATGAACATTGATGCAAAATTGCTCAATAAAATTTTTGCAAACTGAATATAGCAACACATAAAAAAAAATACACCATGACCAATGGGCTTCATTCTACAGATAGACAGCTCATTCAACATATGTAAATCAATTAATGTAATTCAAGATATCAAGCAAATTGCAGACAGAAATCACATGATCACTTCAATTGATGCTGAGAAAGCCTTGGACATAGCACAACATCCCTTCATGATAAAAGTCCTGAAGAAACTAAGTACAGAAAGAATTTAACCCCATAAAGGCCATATATGACGATGCTATAGTCACTATCATATTAAAAGGAGAAAAATTTAAAGTATTCCCTCTAAGATCAAGAAGAAGACAAGGATGTCCACTCTCTCTCCTCTTATTCAAGATTGTGACTGAAGTCCTAGCCAGACCTATGAGGCAAGGGAGCAAAAGGAATACAGATAGGGGAGCAAGAGGTAAAAGTATTCTTATTCACAGATGACATGATCCTATACCTAAAGGACTGGAAAAATTCCACTAAAAAAAACTTTTAGAACTAATTAGCTCTGTCAGTAAGTAGCAGCATACAAAATTCACACTCAAAAATCAGTAGCCCTCCTTTACACCAATAATGAATACAAAGAGAATGAATTCAAGACAACAGTCTCATTCACAATAGCTGTCCAAAAAATTAAATACTTAGGAATCAAGTTAACCAAAGACCCTAAAGACCTCTACAAGAAAAACTTTAAAACATTAAAGAAGGAAATAGCAGAAGATACTAAGCGATGGAAGAACCTCCCTTGCTCTTGGATCAGAAGACTTAATATTGTGAAAATGACTATACTACCAAAAGCAGGCTATAGATTCAATGTAATCCCCATCAAAATTCCAATTACATAATTTTCAGAAGTAGAAAAAACAATCCTAAAATTTGTATGGAAGCACAAAAGACTGAAACAATCCTCAACAGCAAAAATAGCACAGGAGGTATCATAATACCTGACTTTCAACTATACTACAGGGCCATCATAGCAAAAACCACTTGGTACTGGCACAAAAACAGGCCTGAAGAACAAGGGAACAGAATAGATGCCTCAGAGATACACTCACACAACTACAGTCATCTAATCTTTGACAAAGGGGCTAAAGATGTACATTGGAGATAAGATAGCCAATAGATGGTGCTCTGAAAACTATATATCTGAATGCACAAGAATGAAAATAGACCCATTATCCCTCAACCTGTACAAGAGCCAACTCAAAACAGGTCAGAGACCTCAACATAAAATGGGAAATCTTAAAACTACTAGAAGAAAAGATAGGAAACACATTCCAACACATAGGCATAGGCAAATACTTCCTTAACAAGACTCCAATTGCCCAGAAACTGCACCAAAAATTGACAATTGGGATTACATAAAACTAAAACACTTCTGTAGAGCAAAGGAAACAACAGAGTAAATGGAGAGCCCATAGAAGGGGAGAAATCTTTGTATCCTCCACATCCTGACAGAGGACTAATTTGTAGAATATACAAAGAACTTAAGAAATCAAACATCAATATAACAACTCAATAAATAAGTGGGAAATGGAACTGAACAGATAGTTCTCAAAAGAAGAAATACAAATAGCCTATAAACAAATGAAAAAATGTTCAATATCCCTAGCCATTTGGGAAATGCAAATAAAAACACTGAGATTCCATCTCACACTTGTAAGAATGGCCAAGAATAACAAAACAGTAAACAACAAATGCTGGCAAAGATGTGGAGTAAAAGGAACACTTTCACACTGCTGGTGGGACTGTAAATTTCCAACCACTTTGGAAATCAATATGGAGGTATCTTTGAAAACTAAGATTGAATTATTATATGATCCAGCTATAACACTCCTGGGTATTCACCCAAAGGAAGGTAAGTCATCATACCAGCTGCACCTCCATATGTAATGCACCACTATTCAACATTGCAAGGCTATGGAATCAACAAATATGCCAATGAACAGAGAAGTACACTGAAAAACTATGGTATATATACAAATAGACTATTACTCAGCAATATAGAAAAATGAAATTATGTCATCTGCAGCAAAATGGAAGGAACTGGAGAACACCATTTTAAGTGAATTAACCCAGACTCATAAAGAGAAATACCACATGTTCTCATTCATATATAGGAGCTAAATCTAACTTAAAAGGAAAAATATTTTTACATAAATATATAAAAGTGAAAAATCATACCTACCTAAGAATGGAAAATATAAGTGGAGCCAGTATGAGGCAGGAGTGAGAGCAGAGGTTGGGGAAGGGATGAAAGGCATGGGAAACAGTGTAGGGGATAAAGAGGGAGATGAATAACACAAAATACAGGATGCAACTATGTGAATACATGATAAAAAAGGGAAACAAAGGGAAGAAAAAATCAGAGCATAATACATGGCTGCTTAGGATTCTAATTACATATTAATTAAAATTCCTACTTTTTTATTTTTAAATCCATACTGTTCTGTAAAATATATAAACTCATAAATGTGTAAATAAAAATAATTTAATAGTTGTATAACTTTCATAAATAAAACAAAGAAACATATAACAAAAATAAAGAAGATTCTAGGCCCCATATGCTCTAAGTCACAAAAATTTATTAAACGGGTTTTTCCAGGCAGAGCTTGGGATCCTATATTCAAGTCTCATGTCACACTATGCATTCAAGGCTGATATCATAGTAAGCATGCTCTAGTTTAAACAAAACCAGAGGGAATATCTGCCTGCCCCTCTCTCTCCTCATTCTTCTCTTTTCCTTCTTTCAGGAAGCTATATTCACATCCTCCCCTTCTCTGGGGCAGCTCCACACAAGCTGCCACTTCTCTTCAGGTTCACTGTCTTCTCTTGTCTATCCAAGGTACTCTTCCTTCTAAAAGGCTAGCTTAACTCTTCTACCCTTCTAGTTTTACTTCCCCTTGAAGAACAGGAATATGCCTATGGCAATTTACCTATGCTGTTGTTGTTGTTAGGTGCCATTGAGTTGGAACTGATTCATAGTGACTCTATGTACAAAAGATGAAACACAACCTGACACTGTCCCATGCCAAGGACTACTGTCAGGGCTTCTCTGCTATTCATTATAATTTCAATGGCTGATTGGTTTTTGGGAATGGGTTGTCAGTTCCTTCTCCCAAGCCTATAGCACCTAGTTTTCCCATGTGGTCTCCCATCCAAGTACTAACCAGCCTGACTCTGCTTAGCTTCAGAGATCTGAGGGGATCGGACACCACAGTGGTACCATGGCAAGCAATTTACCTATAGAACTGAGGTCTTTCCAAGTTTCTTTCAAGGTTTATCTAAACTTCTCTAGATGCCTGTGTTTTCCAGTAATTATTACTTAAGGTATACTATCTTTTAAACTCTATTTTCTCTTCTCCCACAGGTCTGTTTGTTTGCCGAACTGTGGGAGATTGCATACTGATATGACACTGAAAGCTATGCTACTGGTAATACAGATAGCAGCAGGATAACCCATGGTGGATAGGTTTCAGATGAGTTTCCAGATTGAGACAGTCTAGGGAACGGGACCTGGCAGCCCATTCCCAAAACAATTAGCCACTGAAAATGCTATGAATAGCAAAGAAAGTATCAGATAAGAGTGCCAGAAAATGAGTCCCCCCAGGTTGGAAGGAACTCAAAAGAAAACTGGAGAAAAATTGTCTACTCAGAGTAGCATCTACCTTAAGGATGAGAATGGAGTAAAGCCCTAGGGACCTCCATTTGCTGATGTGACACTTAAAATGAGGAACTATAAACCTCCATTAATAATTGGAACATGGAATATATGTAGTATAAACCTAGGAAAATTAGAAATTGTCAAAAGGGAAATGGAACACAACATCAACATTCCAGACATCAGTGAGCTAACAATGACTGGGATGGATCATTTTGAATCAGATAATCATATGGTCTACCATGATAGAAATGAAAGAAATGGGGTTGCATTCATTATCAAAAAAGACATCTCAAGATCTGTTCTGAAGTATGGTGCTGTCAGTGATAGAATAATATCCATTCACCTATAAGGAAGGCTAGTTAACATGACTATGATTCGAATTTACGCACCCATCACTAAGGCTACAAATGAAGGAAGATTTTTTTTATCAGCTTCTGCAATCTGAAATAGATCAAACACCCAATCAGGATGTACTGATAATTACTGGTGACTGGAATGCAAAAGGTGGAAATAAAGAATAAGGCTCAATAGTTGGAAAATATGGCCTTGGTGACAGAAACAATGCTGGAGATTCATGACAGAATTTTGTCCATCAATGACCTTCTAATTGCAAATACATTTTTTCACCAACATAAACAGTGACCATACACATGGAGTTCACCAGATACAACAGACAGGAGCCTAGTTGATGACATTTGTGGAAAGAAACAATGGAAAAGCTCAATATCAAAAGTTAGGACAAGACCATGTGCTGACTATGGATCAGACCATCAACTGCTCATATGCAGGTTCAAATTGAAACTGAAGAAAATTAGAACAAGTGTATAAGAGCCAAGGTATGGCTGTGAGTATATCTCACCTGAGTTCAGAGACCACCTCAAGAACAAGTTTGATGCATTAGTACTAATGATTGAAGATCAGGTGAATTGTGGCATGATATCAAAGACATCATTCGTGAGAAAAGCAATAGGTTATTTAAAAAACAGGAAAAAAAGAAAAAATCAAATTAGATATCCAAAGAGACTCTGAAACTTGCCTGTGAATGTTGAGCAGGTAAAGTAAAAGAGAGACATGATGAAGTTAAGGAACTAAACAGAAGATTTCAAAGGGCAGCTCAAGAAGAAAAAATCAAATATTTTAATATTAGGTACAAAGAGCTGGAGATAGAAAACCAAAAGAGAAGAACATGTGGTTTTTCTCAAGTTTAAAATTGAACAAAAAAAGTCAAGCCACCAGTGGCAATAGAGAAGGATTCTCCAGGGAAAATATTAAATGACACAGGAAACATCAAAAGACAATGGAAGGAATACACAGAATCTTTATGCCAATAAGAATTGGTGGATGACAACCTAGTTCAAGAGGTCACATATTGTTAAGAACAAATGGTATTGGAAGGATAAAATGAAAGCTGCCTTGAAGGAACTGGAGAAAACACAAGACTCCAGGAATTGATGGAATACCCATAGAGATGTTTCAACAAACAGATGCAGCACTAGAGGTACTAACTTGTTTATGCCAAGATATTTGGAAAACAGCTACCTGGCCAATTTACTGGAAGAGATCCATATTTGTGCTCATTCCCAAGCAAGGGAATCCAATAGCATGTAGAAATTATCAAACAATATCATTAACATCACATGCAAGCAAAATTTTGCTACAGATAATTCAAAAGGGACTGCAGGAGTATACAGATAGGGAACTGTAGTAAAATCAAGACAGATTCAGAAGAGGGCATGGAATCAGGGAAATCACTGCTGATGTCAGATGGATATTAGCTGAAAGCAGAGGATACCAGAAAGATGTCTGTTTTACTGACTAAACAAATTCATTTGACTCTGTGGATCACAATAAATTATGGGTAACATTACAAAGAATGGGAATACCAGAACACTTAATTGTACTCATGGGGAATCTGTACATGGACCAGGAGGCAGTCATTCCAACAGAACAAGGAAATACTGCCTGGTTTAAAGTCAAGAAAGGTGTGCGTCAGGCCTGTAACCTTTCACCATACCTCTTTAATCTCTATGGTGAGGAAATAATCTGAGAAGCTGGACTTCATGAAGAAGAATATGGCATCATGATTGGAAGAAGACTCATTAACAACCTGAGTTATGCAGATGACACAACTCTGCTTCCTGAAAGTGAAAAGGATTTGAAACATTTGCTGATGAAGATAAAAGAACACAGCCTTCTGTATGGATTGGGCTTCAACATCCACAAAACAAAAATCTTTACAACTGCGTCAGTACACAACTTCATGATAAATGGAGAAAAAATTTAAGTTGTCCAAGATTTTGTTTTACTTGGTTCTACAATCAACACCCATGAAAGCAGCAGTGAAAAAATCAAAAGACACATTGCACTGGGAAAAGCTGTTGTAAAAGACCTCTTTAAAGTGCTGAAAAGTAAAGATGTCACATTGAAGACGAAGATGTGCCTGATTCATGCCACAGTATTTTCAGTCACATTATATGGTTGTGATAGGTGGACTTGGAATAAGAGAAGCAGAAGAACTAAGGCTTTTGAATTATGGTGCAGGAGACGAATCCTGAATATACTTTGCACTGCCAAAAGAACCAATAGCTCTGTCCTAGAAGAAGTGCAACCACAGTGCTCCTTGTAAGCAAGGATGACTACATGCATCTTCCCTATTTTGGATATGTCAGGAGGGTCCAATCCCTGGAGAAGGACATCATATTTGGTTGAGTGAGTGTTTTGCTCTATTGTACATAGGGTCACTATGAGCTGGCCCTGACTCAGTGGCCCCTAACAACAATCACAAATATTCTCTCCTATAACTTCTGTGTCTGGTATAAATTCTTTTATATGTCAAACACAAAAACAGAGGTTTGCTACCAGATTCACAAACACATATTTCCCAATAACATCAGGAGACTAAGTGCTTCGGGCTATTTGTCAAATAGATCTGGTCCTGATTCCAGATATAAGGGTCCTAAAACCCTTGGAATTTTCTGAGTGATGGGTGTGACAGAAATATATGTGGTCTTTGTCCTAACACACAGCTTAAATCCTTAGAATCTCAGATCACTTTACTTTTAGTCCATGGGCATAGGTAAACAGAACTATAAGTCACCTATGATGCAGATGCTATCCAGGAGACTCAGAAGACAGTCTCCTGTGAACATACAAGTATAGGAGGTTAAATTTATATTTCACTCTGCTTCTGTGACTTAGAATAAGAAATTATTCATATATATATAAGAATATAGAAATACATAAGAAATATGTATATATATGTATGTATATGTGTGTGTATGTATATGTATATATATATATATATATATATATATATATAGAGAGAGAGAGAGAGAGAGAGAGAGAGAGAGAGAGAGACTTTTTCCCCAGTTATTGCCATAGAACTTCTAAAACTCTTATCATTTCCTGAGTGATGGGAGTAACAGGAGTATCTTTCCTTCTAATAGTTGATCTTTGACCTGATACTCAGCTCTGAAAAACTCTTGAATCTCAAAATGAGTGGGCCTGAGGGCTCCTGGAGAAACTCAAAATGGGAGATGTTTACCAAGGGAACCAACAATAGGATTAGAGTACTAGTACTTTCATAGCCGCACTCTCCTAGGAGGAGAGAGTGGCTGGAGGGTGAGTTAGCCACTAGCCAATGACTGGCTGATTTTATGATGCTAAGGATAAGATGCAGGACCCCATCTATGCTAGGCAAGCACTCTACCACTGAGCTACAGCCCCAACCCATTTAATCAATCATGCCTCCATAATGAAGCCTCCATAAAACATCAAAAGGGCAGGTTATGAGAGCATCCATTGCTGAAAACATGGAGGTCCCTAGAAGGTATCACACTATTATCCACCTCTGTACATTGCCCAATCTGTACCTCGCATTTGGCTATTCCTGAATTCTATCTAATAAACTATTACCCATAAATAAAATACTATCCTGAACTGTATGAACCATGTTAGCAAATTATTAAACCTTAGGAGGGAGTCAGGAGAACCTCTGATTTAATTGGTCAGAAGCTCAGGCACTTGGACTTATGGCTGACATCTGAAGGGTCAGGAGGCAGTCTTGTCGGAGTGAGCCTTTAACTCTTGGGGTCTGTGCTAACCCTACAGAAACACTGTCGCAATTAATATGTATTGTAAGACACCCAGTTGGTGTCCAGAGGGTTGGAAACTGGTTGGTGTAGAAAAACTTCCATATTTCTACTGTTAGAAGACAAATATTGTTGGTGTAGAAAAACAGTCTGTTTTTCCTTTTTTATTCATATAATTTTATTTAGAGATAAGTAAAAGAAAAAAGTCTAGGGATTCATATATCTTTATCATGTGGCAAACATAAAATGCTTATTCTCCTTTCACCAGACACAAACTTAAATCTATAGTTATGAGTAACAGCACAGAGCCTGTGTAATAGCTGCAGTATCATATTCTGTACCCAGAAGAGATTTACTATAAATGTAGGTTACTGTAAGTTTCTAAGTACACTGTAGCCTGTAGCCATAGCCCCCTGGCATCTGATCTCATCAGATCTTGGAAGCTAAGTAGGGTAGGGCCTGGTTACTTGGATGGGAGACCCCGTGGGAATACTGGGTGCTGTAGGCTTGGGAGAAGGACCTGGCAACCTATTCCCCAAAAGCAAAACACCCAGCCATTGAAAACTCTGTGAAAGGCAGAGAAGCACTGACAATAGTGCCAGGCATGGCACAGTGTCGGGTAGTGTTTCATCTGTTGTACGCAGGATCGCTATCAGTTGGACCTGACTCAAAGGCACCTAACAAAAACAACAACAAAGTACATTGTAACTCCAATCGAGTACAGACTGTTCCCTTGGTGAGGATAATTAGAGATACATCAAACTTTAAAAAGGTGGCCCTGTCTCAAAAGAAAAAAAAAAGTTGGCAAACAGACAATCTGTTTCAGTTACAAATGTGTTTTTTATGTGCTTGCTGGTTTTGCATGCCTCTTTTTCTTCAGGGGTCCTCTCAAGTTCTCCCTCTGGAAGGAACTGTAAATATCTATTGATTTTAAAACAAGAAGAGGATGTGGTTCCCTCAGATAATGCAACAAATATACTAATCTAGATAAACTACAAATCATCTCTTTAAAAAGCCATTAAAATTTTATTATTATCCATCAAACTAAATCATCAAAATTGCAGCTATCTCACATTTCTAATGAGGTGCTGCTGTTTGATAAAATACTAGACATCTTTCTGTCCTGAGATGAATATCACAGTTTCATCCCTCTCCTCACAGACACCAGTAAGCACAAGACTGGAAACCTTATCAAAGGACAAATCACAGTGAAAAACTATCCAATTTTTCAACAAGACTCCTGGCTAATGTGTCATCTCAAACATAACCTAAAAATAATCACCATCAACTTTATACATAAATTGTATTCATAAACTATGCCATAAAATTTCTGAATCTGGAGGTGTTCAAATCTGACTTCATAGAGCATCAGATGTAACATTCAAGTTAGTAAGAAGAAGTATGAGTTGTCCATTCTCTTTAAGTTCTTAAGCCTTTCAATTCTGCACTTTTCCTTAGAAACATCACTCTCCTAATAGTCTAGATTTCTTTCATTGCTAATACTGAAATTCGGAGAAGGAAGCAAGTACTGAAAACATTATTAGGAAAAGAGTACCTGTGTCACATATATGAACTATACCACTTCAGAACATTTTAGACACTTCTCTTAGCAAAAAGATTGAATATAGATAACCAAATCTATAAAAGGAAATACTGTACAAAAGTGACTGATTTCTAATCATGCACCTGCCATCTATATATAAACTAATTTTCATATGAGCTAGAAACTTGGGAATACTCTTTGGCTTTGTAGTTTTTAATATCTCAAGGAACCAATGGGTTGAGGTTTAGTTCAGTTGGCAGGGTGCCACTCTGCACCCTCTGAGGCCCTGGGTTCAATCTCCAATAATGAAAAAACAGGAAAAGGACATGGCAATGCACTCCCAAAGCAATCCCAAAACAATCAGCCATTGAAAACCCTATGAGGGTCACTAGGATTCGGATGCAACTTGACTGCATCTAACAACAATAAAAGGAACTATGTTGTGAAGTCTTCCTGCAATACAAAACAAATACAAAGTCCAACTCTCACAACTAATTAAAAAATCAATATCATTGTAAAAAAGCCTCTTACACAAAATAAAGTGACAATTTCTAAGAATGACATTGCTTTTCAATACTAGTTTTATTGAATGAAAACATTTTTCCTCGTATCTACTCAAATTCTAAAAGTCATATTGTGCTATATCACAAAGAAAATTGCTTCTAAAATAACTGAAATGAAGTTGCTGTTCTCTACAGAAATGACTTCTTGTAATGTGTAAATACTTTAAATCACAGGTTATAATGCCATAAAATTGCTTCCCTACAAACCACATTAGCTTCCCTACAAACCACATTAAATTTGTAGGTTGATTTTAATCAATCAATTCAACTGTTTTGCCAGTAAAAGTCTGAGGAAGTGTTCATATTCAGAATTTATTTTGATGGTTTTAAGATTGTTTATAAGTTATGATACCTCTAAAGAGAACAACTGTCTGAAGAAAGGTGCTACTTGGCAATTCAATGACAGTATATATAATTGACACAAAGATTTCTAGGGAATCATTCTGCAAAACTCACGTTGAATACACAAGGGTAGTTATTATTAAGCAGACATCAAATACATATCTAAACATGAAATATTCTGTATCTATAAAGCCAGATGGACTGGAGTGTTCACCAATTTTTATTAATTCTACCCACTCTTGGTTATTCCGTAAAATATCAACACACTGGTCCTCCAATTTTACTTCTCTCTTTAATTAGGTATTCTCAACTTTAGTCAATTATATGAAATTTGGCCCATAAAATGAGATCAAAGAAAAGCACAGCAGAGAGAAACCTGCTGGCTCCCTGTGATATAATCCCATGTGAAACAACATGTGGTATGAAAAAGCAACATTAGTTACTACTACTCCTATTCTGAAATAATTACTCATAAGAGCACCAAAACAATTAACAAAGCCAGATTTGTTTAATGACACAGTAAACATTTTATTTTTCAAATCAGAAAGTTTTTCCTATAATCATATTTAAATTTAGTATGCTCTTATAAAATACTGTTAGATGCCACATAGTTTAGATAGTTCTTTCTTTCTTTCTATTTTTTTTTTTTTTTTTTTTTTTTGGTGGTACTGGGGGTTGAACCCAGGGCCTCATGCCTGCATCCTTTGCAAGGGCTGGACCACTGAGCTGCAAGCCCTTTTTTTTTACTTTTTGAGACAGGGTCTCGCTAAATTACACAGACTGCCTCTGGTCTCAAACTTGCGATCCTCGCGCCTCCACCTCCCAAGCTGCTGGGATTACAGGTGTGTGCCACGCGCCCGGCACATAATTTAGATATTTCAATAGCACTGCCTTTTAAGGAAAAACTTACAAAGGCTTTAGATCCAAAAATCCTAGGAGCATCTCAAGAGGTGGAGGCAGGAGGATCCCAAGTTCAAGGCCAGAGGCAGGCTGCATAATTTAATGAGACCTTGTCTCAAAAATAAAATGTAAAAATGGGCTAGGGATGCAACTCAATGGTAGAGCACTTGCAAAGCATATGTGAGGCCCTGGATTCAACCACCTAGTACCCCACCCCTCAAAAAAATCCTGAGACTTAGCTTTGAGGACATTATAGAAAAGGAAAAGAAAAAAAGCACCTTTCCCTCAAAATTACTTCTGTTCATATTCCATTAACAATGAAAAGTCACACAATCTCACCTCCATATTAGATAGCCATATATGTTGTTGTTGTTGTTAAATGGTTTTCAATTGTGTCCCACTCATAGCAATCCTAATAGGGTTTTCTGAGGCTGATTATTTTGGGATTGCTTCGGGAAGAGATTGCCATGTCCTTCTCCCGTTTTTGTGGTGCTGGGGATTGAACCCAGGGCCTCAGAGAGCACAGAATAGCACTCTACCAACTGAGCTAAACCTCAGCCCCAGCCGTGTGTATGTGTGTGTGTGTATATCCCCCCACATATCTGTTAGCTTGTCATGCTGTGGGGCTTGCATGTTGCTGTGATGCTGAAAGCTATGTCACTGGTATTTCAGATAACAGCAGGGCTAATTATGGTGGATAGGTTTCAGTTGAGCTTCCAGATTAACACAGACCCTGCACCCCACTCCTGAAACAACTAGCCATTAAAAACTCTATGAATAGCAGAGAACCACTGTCAACTATAGTGTTAGAAAATGAGCCTTGTATGCTGGAAGGGATTCAAAAGACGACTGGGGAAGAACTGCCTTCTCGAGTTGATCTTAGTGATGGGAATGGAGGAAAGCCGTTAGGACCTCCAGCTGCTGATGTGGCATGACTCAAAGTGAGAAGAACCACAGTGATTACAATGGGCTCAAACATAAGACTGTGTGCATGGCACAGTGTTGAGTAGTGTTTCATTCTCTTGTACATAGGGTCACTATGTTGCTAGGTGCCATCAAGACAATGTCCAACTCATAGCGACTCTTATATACAACAGGCGAAACACTACTGTCAGTGCTTCTCTGTTATTTGTAGGATTTTCAATGGCAGACTGATTTTTGGGAGTGGGTTGCTGAGTCCTTCTCCCAAGCCTACAGTATCTGGTGTTCCCAGGCAGTCTCCCATCCAAGTACTGACCAGGCCAACCCTGCTTAGCTTCTGAGATCTGATGGGATCGGATGCCACAGTGCTACGGCTGCAGGCAGGGTCACTATAAGTCACACCCAACTTAAGGACACATAACACACACACACACACACACACACACACACACACATTCATATACCCAAGAAAAGCAAACAGAGAATTTAATTGGTTTCTGCCATAATCACTTATTTAAGCTACTAAATACCCCCTTGTTTTTTAACTTTTCCTCAAAGATTAGGAATGCACTCAAGCCCTTGCCTAGGAAAACTACCCAAAGTCCCATCAGGAAAAAAAATCTAAGATCTCTAATTCACACACAGTCATCATCTTCATCAGATCCAGATGTGGCTTCTTATGGTCTCTCAATCTACCCTTGTACAAAACACATCCCATGAGGAAACAAAGAAGGAATAGCCACATTTACAGAGACAAAGAACAGAAGACATTCAGTAGTTACTGATCCATAACCTTCTCAAATCCCAGTGGATTTAAGAAAGTTACAGATATATGCAGATATATAATACATATACACACATATACACATACACATTGTAAAGGGAAAAATTAATTTCTGGGAAAAATTAATTCCTTAGTCCTTTGTTCTTTCTTATCTCTTAGTTCCTTTGGCCACATATGAAGTTAGTGCTAAGAAGTATGTCCTCAAGCCTATCTGCTTGAGGATGGTTTTTAAGGCTCATTGAATAGTCACACACTTTCTGAAATCAAGTTCACAGTTTCTCTAGAAACAAAATTCCAACAGAAATCATAGTAGGCTTCTAGTCAGGGCCATGGGTCAATAACCGAACTCAAATTTTTTACATTGTTCTCATGACCGCTTCATTTCTTTGCTTCTTGTCCCAATTCTTCTTCTATCCTTTACCTTAATGATGGCCACTTTGACTATGTGGGCTTGAGAAGAAAGTCATATGCCTTAATCTGATCTTTTCAGCAATGGAGGGATACTCTGTTCAACTGAAAAGTCTTACTGAGTCTTTTTTGCTAAGGGCCATTTAAAAGACTTTTCCTTCCTGCAAGCCAAGTAATTTTTTCTAAACTCATCTCTTTCTTGGCATTTGGCAATTACATCCAACACACACTATTATATTTTCTTGAGGCCCAGCAAAAACATAGCATGATCTCCAAGTTACCAAAGCTAAGAGCTTTATCAAATGTTTACCACATGACATAGATTTGTGTTCTCACTGCCCAATACTTAAGCTAATGTCATATATTTTAGGATCTTCTTATAGTAGCAACCCATTTTAAAAATGTCAATTTCTTTATTAATCAGGGTAAGTAATCCTCTTCTGCTATAACAACCCAGAACTTTCTGTGGCTTATGTAACGAAAATTCTCTATTATGTCACAATCCATTTTGGAGAGGGACAGATAGCCTTCCACTAAGTGATTCAATGACATTTTATCTATTAGTGTCTATCTCAGAGCCTCAGACATCTCTCCCAACTAAATATTCCACATATGGACAATCAATGACTGAAGAGTATGAAAAGTTTGAAAGAAGTTTTAGGGTTATGGCTAGAAGTTATATTTATTATTTTCATCTACACTCCATTTTCAAAAGCTAGTATAATGGCCCCATCTAATGGAAGAGAAACTTATTGTAATTTGGATGGGCTTGTCCCCACAAAGGGTCATGTGCTGGAAGCACGATCCTCAATATAATAGTATTGAGAGGTGATAGAATCTTTAAATGACAGAGCCTAGTCAGTGGGAGCACTATCTTCAGAAGAGATTAAACCTGTCTCAAAGAAGCACATTAGATCTCTGGGGACTGGATCAAATACTCAGAGATGTGGTTACAAAATGAGGCCACCCTATGAGTTTTGCTCCTTCCACATGGCTGTTCTCACACACGGTCCTGCCATGTGATGTCATCTGTCATATTATAATGTAACATAAGACCTTTACTAAACATGATGACCTAAGACTGGACTTTGTAGCCTCCAAAACTATGAATCAAAATAAACCTCAAACCCACATGTCTATAGTCCCAGCACTTGAAAGGCTGAAGCAGAAGGAACATTGAAATCCAAGAATTTGAGACCAGACTGGGCAATATAGTGAGTCTCAAAAACACACAGCAAGGCCTTGTGATTGTTCCTATTCCCCATCCCCCCCCCAAAAAAAACACCCACAAATCAAATAAACAAAAAACCCCAAATAACAAAAGGAAGTTCTTTTCTTTATAAAATTCCCTGCCCTCAGTTATTTTGTTATAACACAAAACTGACATAAGTACCTTCCAACAGAAGAGTCCCTTCAGCACACAGATGGGGATATGAAATAAATAAATGTGTTCAATAGGTCATTTAGTTACTCTGGTATGAATTTACATCATAATTCTGGCATAACTGTATGGGCTTAATAATACTCCAAATGATACATTTCATAACCATTTTTTATGAGCTAGCCAGACTGGTAAGACTAAAATTTATTATAGAAAACTCTTCTGGCCTTTTCAAGGGACATAGTGCCATGTTCATTCCCTGACCAAATATCAACATAGGAGATGAAGATTAATAAACTAAGATTAAATATTTGGGGGCTGGAGATATAGCTTAGTAATAAAGCACTTGGCTAGCACACATAAGTCCCTGGGTTCGATCCCCAGCATTCCTGTCCCTAAAAGATTTATTATTTCTGGAGAGAGGGATTACTGATTGGAAGAGGGAGTACTTAAATGTTAATTTAATAATTTAACACTGAAATTTATTTTAACTGGGCTTAAATGTTTTAAAACCTGTCTTAAAGGATAAATTTAAGTTTCAATTATGTTAACCTGTTCTGTTTAAAAGATTAAATACTTTTATTGAATAGAAAGATAACTAAAGCTAGTTTTTACATTGTTCAGTTGAAATGCTGCACCTAGAAACAAGTGGTCATCTGTTTTAGTTCTATTTTAAAATAAATATCCTATGTTTCTCAACTGAATAAAATAGTTCAGACCTAATAAACACTTCGAAGAAAAACATTCCTTAAGTATGGCAGATATGAGATGGAGGCATTTAGGTGTCATGTGTAGGGTTATTTTTTCCCTCCCCCTAAGTCTGTATTAAAAGGTCAACTGCTAAGTAAAAACAAGAATGGGCATGAAATAGGAGGTTACATGACCAAATAAAGGCAGAACTGGAGTAATTACCTAATGTATCAAATTAATAAACACAGATGACTTAAACCTTCTGGAATTGGAGTGAAATCATTCTAGAAACAGCAGTCAGCATTTCTTGTAAGTCTCCTAGATAAGTAAAGGGTTCCTCCCAATTTCTATGTTAAAGGTTAACATGTATTTCCCTTACAGAAAAAACACTTTTATATGCTGTCATTGAATTTTTTATTCTGAAATGTATGACCCTAGTTTTCAAGGACTCAATGACATTTGAAAATATCTATATTCAGCTGTATATACACATACCATACTTCTAAAATGTCCATAATATAGTTCAAGTAATGTAGTTCTATAAAGGTTCTGTCATGTTGTTGTTAGGTACAAGGTTCTGTCATACTGAAGAAAATATCTTTTAGCTCACTTAGTCAACCCTCCTCTGAATTTTTTTTTTCTGATTAGACACATCCCAAGATTCAGTATACTCATTGACATCTTCAAGTAGGATTTCTCCTCTCAAAATTATTGAAAATCAAAGAAACACCACATCTAAAACATATTTGAAAACAATAAAGTAGTATTCAAACATTGTTATTCCACAGGGCCTATTTTCCTGGGATAAAAGAACAACTCCCAATCATATAAGTCTATATAGGTTAGAAAGTATGCAACAGGTAATTGGCTAATCAAGAAGCTGGTTAAAACAGAGAATCATAAAAAAGTATAAAAACCTCTGATGTTTTCAATATTTTACTTATTTATTTACTTTTGTGGTACTTGTGGGTTGAACCAAGTATCTTGCCCACGCTAGCCAAGTGCTCCACCACAGAACCACACTCCAGTGGTTTTTTTATTTTTTATTTTGAGACAAGGTCTTGCTCAGGCTGCCTCTGGCCTCAAACACGTGATCCCCTGCCTTAGCTTTTTGAGTAGCTGGGATGACAGGAGTGTGCCATGGTACCCAGCTTGATGGTTTCATTTTAAACCAAAAATGCACATCATTTTACTACAGTAAGAAATTTTTAGGTTATTTAAAGAAATCAGATGATTTGCTGGATATTCATTCCACTGTTTTATCATAATTTAAACTGAGTTTTTAAATATAACATAAAATTATGGACTAGGCAGCTGTGGATACCACAAGAAGAAATATCTACCTTTAGACATAATTTCAACTCCTCCTCTTCATATTTAGGCCCATCTTCTGCTACCATAATGTGTATGATTTTTAAATCACTTATAATTTTATTTTCTAACTAATTATCAATACTATTCTATTACATGTCATCTTCATTAAATAAAAACATAATTTTATAGCTATAAGCCAATAAACTATACTATTTTCAGTGGTTTTTTGCAGTCTGTCATTTCTTATAGGATGATTAAATTTAGTCCTTGATTTACTCTAAGATTTTGTAAAAATTGAGCTGGGAATTCTGTCTCATTTTTAAGAACTATCCATAATGCTGTATGGACTAAATAATCCTGAATTCAATTTATTCCAAAGCATAGCTTAAAGTTTCCACCATTCTAGAACACCTTGATCTATGTGCTGAATTAAGGATATTATATTTATTCAGGGCTGGGATTTAGCCCAGTTGGTAGAGCACTGCTCTGCAGTCTCTGAAGTCCCGAGTTCGATTCCCAGCACCACAAAAAATGGGAGATGGACATGGCAATCCACTCCTGAGGCAATCCCTAAAGAATCAGCCATTGAAAACCCTAGGAGGGTCGCCATGAGTCAGACATGATGGCATACAACAAAAACAACAACAAATTTATTCAATAAAAAATCCCATATATTGTCTTAATTTTCTCATAACTAATTTCTGAAGGAATATTGAATACCTACTGTGTACTAAAAAGATTACTAGAAAAAAATGACATCTGCACTAAGGAGACAACAGTGACATAAATATGGCACCCAAAGTCAAAGTATATCAGAGAGATATAAACAACAAACCAAAGTTAAAGCAACTTCTGACTGAGGGAACACAAGTCCATAACTGCATCAGAATTGGCCATGGTGTTAAATGAAAACCAAGAAAAGGAGAAAAGTGGAAATTCCAAGAGAATCGAATAGTTTGATCAAAGGCACAGAAATCTGAAAGTTCCTAATACTTTTTTAGAAAAGAGAAGCAGTTCAACACGGTTGTGATATGGAATGTCTAGAAAGCAGCAAAAAACGAATATAATACTAGCTGGGATTTGCTTGTTTGCTTGTTTACTTTGGGTTTTTGTTGTTGTTGTTGTTGTTGTTTGGGGGGGGTTCTTTTTGAGACAGTCTTGTTATGTTTCCTGGCCTGCAACTTGCTATATAGCCCTGGGTAGCTTAGAACTTTTGATCCTCCTACCTCAGTCTACAGAGAGCTGGGATTACAGGCATGTACCACAACACCTGGCTTAACTAAGACTTTCTCAGAGACAAAGCCAGGTGTGGTGGCACACTCCTGTAATCACAGCACTCCAGAGGCTGAGATAGGAGGATCAAAATAAGTTCAAGGCAAGCCTGGGCTACTGTAGCAAGTTTTTGAACAGCCTGGACTATATAAGGAAAACCTATCTAGGAGGAAAGAGCAATGGATGAAGGAAGGGAGGAAGGGAGGAAGGGAGGGAAGGAGAGAAGAAGGGAAGGAAGAAGGAAGGAAAACGTATAAACAAATAATGAAATAATTTGTTCCAATGACATAGAGAATTTTGCAGGTAGTGTGAAGTCACTGGAGCTTTTGGAGAAAAGGAAGAGTGACAGACCACAAGTGGTGTAGGAATAACAACTACTGCGGGTTTTTTTTTTTTTAACCATCATCTTCATTTTTTATCTTAAGGCTATAAGTTCATTTTTTAATGGTACTTTAGTTTATTTTCTCCCTTTTATTGGTAAATGATGATGGAGTACAGAGTAATAAAGCACTGGCTTTTTCCATTGTGCAACTATTACTTCACTTTTGGTTACAGTTTTATCAACTTACAATGTTTATGGAGTCTTATGACTAACATGTAGTAAAACTCAAAATGCATATTTGGGTTATATTCCCCTATTTTTCCAATGTACTATGAAGTTGTATTGTTTACATTGAGATTATCCTCTCCCCCTTTATCCCTCTACATTGATTTTCCGCCCCATCCCACCTTCTGCAATCTTCACTTCCCTCTGCTAGTTCCCTCCCTCCTTCTTTCTACTCTTTATGTTGTCCTTTCTTCAATAAGTTTAATTGTGTTTTTTTATATATTTCAACTTATGTGTGGGATTTTTTTCTTCCTTTAAGATTCAGCTCCCACGTATGAGTGAGAACATAAAGTATTTCTCTTTTTGAGCTTGTGTTCATTCACTTAAGATGATGTTCTCCAGTTCCATCCATTTTGCTGCAAATGACATTATTACATTTTTTTATTGCTGAGTAGTATTCCATTGTGTATATATACCATAATCTTCTTATCCATTCTTCTTTTGATGGGTACCTTGGTTGGTTCCATATCCTTGCTATTGTGAAAAGGGCTGCATTGAATATGGAGATGGAGGTGTCTCTGTGGTATGATGACCCATCTCCCTTTGGGTATAGTCCCAGTAGTGGTATAGCTGGGTCATATGGCAATTCTATTTTTAGCTTTCTGAGGTATCTCCATTTTGATTTCCGAAGTGGTTGAAACAATTTACAGTCCCACCAACACTGTAAGAGGCTTCTTTTTTCTTCACACCTCGCCAGAATTTGTTATTATTTGTTTTTGTTTTTTTATATTGGTCATTCTTACTGGAGTTCGGTGGAATCTCAGAGTTGTTTTGATTTGCATTTCCTTAATGGTAGGGACATTGGGCAGTTTTTTCATGTGCTTCATAGCCTTATGAATTTCTTCATTTGAGAACTGTCTGTTCAATTCCTTTGCCCACTTGTGGATTGGGTTATTTGTTGTCTTGGGATTTGCTTTCTTGAGTTCTTTGTAAATTCTAGAAATTAGTCCTTTGTCAGATGTGTGGGATGTGAAGATTTTTCTCCCATTCAGTGGGCACTTCCTTAACTCTGTTGATTGTTTCCTTTGCTGTACAGAAGCTTTTTAATTTCATGTCATCCTATTTGTCAATTCTTGTTGCAATTTTCTGAGCAACTGGAGTCTTATTAAGGAAATGCTTTCTTATGCCTATGTGTTGGAGCATGTTTCCTACATTTTCTTCTAATAGTTTTAAGGTTTCTGGTTTTATGTTGAGGTCTTTTGTCCATTTCGAGTTTACTCTCATGCAAATTGAGAGGTACAGGTCTTTTTTCATTTTTCTGCAAGTGAAAAATCCAAGTTTCCCAGCACCATTTGTGGAAGAGGCTATCTTTTCTCCAATTTGCATTCTTAGTTCCTTTATGACACCTATTGTAAGAGCGAAATGGAAGCAATGATAAACTGAAAGAAGACTGGATAAGAAACTGTTATTACTAAGAAGAAAGAAAATAATAACCTCAAACATATATTGTAGAGACCAAGACAGACTATATTATGGGCCATAAAAGAGGCACTCAAAATATTTTAAAAATAAAATCCCCAGTACTTCAAATCATCGTCATCATCATCATAGTAATAATTTGAATCACTGTGTTTCTTCTCATTTTGAGTCATGTCCACATCAGCAACTGAAGGTACTAAGGGCTTTACTCTATTCCCATCATTAAGGTCTACTCTACTTTGAGAAGGCAACTGTTCCCCATCATTTCTTGAATGACTTCCAGCCTGTGGGGCTCATTTTCCAGGACTACAGTTTACAGTGCTTCTCAGCTATTCATAGGGTTTTTAAATGGCTAGTTGTTCCTAAAGTAGGCTGGCTGGTCCATCTCTTCTCCCTAGTCTTAGTCTAGAAGCTCAGCTGAAACCTATCCACCATGGGAGGCCCTTCTAGTATCTGAAATACGGATGGCATAGCTCT
Source organism: Pedetes capensis (assembly GCA_007922755.1). Classification (NCBI taxonomy): domain Eukaryota; kingdom Metazoa; phylum Chordata; class Mammalia; order Rodentia; family Pedetidae; genus Pedetes; species Pedetes capensis. The sequence goes on from VMDO01008828.1 coordinate 54,223, forward strand.
CAGCATCACAGCAACATTCAAGTCCCAGAGCATGACAAGCTGACAGATACATACATAGATAGATAGATAGATAGATAGATAGATAGACAGACAGACAGACAGACATATCTATATGTATCTCTATATACATATCTATCTATATATATACATATCTATATCTATCTATATCTGTATCTATATCTACACACACACACACACACACACACACACACTGGGGTTTAGCTCAATTGGTAGAGTACAACTCTGTGCTCTGTGAGGCCCTGGGTTCAATCCCCAGTACCACAAAAATGGGAGAAGGATGTGGCAATCCACTCCTGAAGCAATCCTGAAATATTCAGCCAATGAAAACCTTATGAGGGTCACTATGAGAAATGAATAATACCTGACTCGACAGCACCTAACAACAAATGAAACACACACACACACAAATATGGTATGTAAATATATACATACAAACAAGATATGCAAATAGAAGGGGGACCACTATTGGGGAGGGGGTCATGACAAGGTAATAGGGGAGGTGGACATGAACAATATACAATGATATGTATATATGGAAATGTCATAAGGAAATGTCATTAAGTTGTACACTAAAATACTAATAAATTATATTAGAAAAATTGAAATGAGAAAAGTAAAACTAAAAATGAGAAGAGAAAAAAAGAATAAGACGAAAGAAAGAGAGAGAGAGAAAGACAAAAAAAGAAAGGGAAAGAAGGAAGGAAAGGCAAGGCAAGGCAAGCCAGCCAAGTCCTATGGCAGGTGCCTGTAATCCCAGCAATTCAGGAGGCCAAGGCAGAAGGGATTTGAGTCCAAGGCTAGGGGCAGCCCATGCAGCTTAGTCAGGTACTGTCTCAAAGTAAAAATAAGGGCTGGGTTACAGCATAATGGTTGAGCACCTACCCAGTGCAAAACCCTAGGATTCTCTCCCAAGACAGCAAAAAGAAAGACAAAAACACACACAGGAAAAAACAAAGTCCTGGAGTCTTGTAGTGTTTTCTTTCTTCCTTTCTGAGACTGCTATTATTGGATTCTTATAGGTGAAGGTAAGGTGGTAGTTGTGGTCAGTTGAAGTTGGAGTCTCTTTTCTTCAAATCTTGTAGGTGCTGAGCCTGGACCTTTCCAGGGTAGATGTCTGGCAGTCCTGCCACTACTGCAAGAATCTCTCTTTTTGCATACCTGGAGCCTTTGCTGGCCACACAAATCTTGCTGCTTGACATGTGGGAAAGTTGTCACATGTGCTTGGGACTCCTCAGTTTATACCCCCTAGGATGGTTAACGTCCAAGCTAAGGGATATCTTGTGGTACACTGGAAAACAGGACAATGAGATGTGTAATGAATGACCCATTGGGCAGGTGCTTTTATAACCTGCCCAACGTTGAACATTCAAAAGACTGAGGTAGGCTACAGAGGTCTAGTACTCAACTGTCAGTTGTTGGCTTTATAGTTCGAAAGTTGGATGGGCTGTGAACTCAGTCAGATCTCTGAGTTGCCAGTCTCTGCAGTGTCCACAGGAAATGCTGCTGTCTCCTCCTGCAGAAGTTCCATCTTGCCCTAGCCTTCTTCTGCCTAAACTTTAGTTTATTGGTGCACCACCTTCCTGGTGCACAACCTTCCAGTCTCTGTAATTGTTTGCTAGAACTATGCCTCACTCTGGGATTGTGGGAGGCTGCCCCCAGGCTCCCTTACTGAGATTGTTCCTTGTTTGCAGGCCCAGGGAGTAGATCTACCTTAGATAATAGGTTCTCTTTCAAGATGGCTCCTGGCCACAGCCCTCCACAATGAATCTCTTCCTCAATGCTGACCCTTCCATGAGGAATAGCCACTGTCTCAGAAAATCAAGAATCTGTGGATCTGTCCTGTGGGACTTCCAGTCTCTTCACAAGGCTATTGTGCTTACTTTTCCAAAGAGACTTTTCCTTCTCCTCTTCTGCCAGGGAGGCCTGGTTGGAGTTGCATTCCCTTCCCTCCTTCACCATTGCTTTTCCCATCTGTTTTTTGCACCTTAAGACTAATCTATGACTTCCCTATAGTTTCTGTGATTTTCAAGTCTTTCTTCCCTTGGAATAGTCTATTCCCTCCTATCCTCATTCCTTTGCTTCACCCTGTCACAGAGTCTCTTTCTAATCTTCTGTCTTACACCAAAAACCCACTGGTATTACTTATAACAGCAAAATATTTAAAAAGTATTCAGTAATCTTGGGATTAGGTACATGTATTATTTTTCAGAGGTATGGAAAAGAATGACACAGATGTGTCTAGAAAGCTCTCCAAAATTCTATTAACTGAGGGAAGCAAGATGTGGGCAGATGAAAAAATTTATCTAAGAAATTATTATATGGGTGTAATTACAGATGATTCTGAACAATACAGAAAAATATTTATGTTAGTGGGATATGGAAAAAATTATCATTTTCCAAGTATGGGTATGTGTTACCATTTTTATATTTTTCAGTACCTTTTCATATAAGTATAAAAATTTAAATAACACATTCTCCTGGGATATCTCCTATTGTGGAATATTATAAAACTACCCAAATAGTAGAGAAATCAATAATCTTTCCCTAGTGCTATAATTGAGAACTAGAATGTCCCCTGAAGGCCTATGTGTTAAAGACTTACTCCACAGAATGGGAGGTGGTGGAATTTTTAAGATGTGGGCCTACTGGGAGGTCTTCTTGTCATTAGAGATATGCATTAGAAGTGGACTGTGAGACCTCCCTCTCTTTTTTCTCTCTTTTTGCTTATTAGCCACAAAACAAAGGCTTTTCTCTGTTATGTCACAAGCACAAAAGCAAATGGACAACCATGGACAATGAGCCAAAGTAAACCTTTTCTCTTTAATAAGTTGATTATCTCAAGTATTTGGAACAATAATGGAAACCTGACTAACACAACTTCTATTAAAGAGGACATTATCCTATATAATACCCCAGAGTGTATGCCATATATAAACTTGGATTGAATATTTTTACTCATATGGATTGCAAAAACTTGTGTGCTTCACTCCATGTCTCCCTGCCTACTCCCATTTCTTTTCACTGAACTCTTCCTTCCTGATGTTCTCTTTCAAAGATGAGCATATGGATTGTTTCCTAATGGTTTGTGACTCTTTAACCCTGATGCATCTTTGGTTCTCAACAGAGAAAACATGAAAAGGCCTGTTGTTGTTGTTGTTTTCAGTGAGTCACGTGGTTGGAGTGGTGAGACTAGACAGGCAGAGAGAAGGCAACAATAAGGAGCTGCTTAGCCAGGCATGCTGGCTCACGCCTGTAATCCCAGCAACTCAGGAGGTGGAGGCAGGAGGATTGCACTTGGAGGTCAGAGGCAGCCTGCATGACTTAGCAAGCCCCTGTCTCAAGATAAACAATAAAATGTGGGCTGTGGGTGTAGCTCCATTGTAGAGCATTGCAAAGTATGTGCAAGGCCTTGGGTTCAACACTCAAGTACCCAAAAACTCCCCAAAACCTGCTTAAGTTGTGATTCATGAAAGAGTTCAGGTTTGAGTAGCTTCTGGCAGAAAGCAAAAGAAAGATGTAGAGGTAGTAGAGGTGTGTTTGTATGTATAACTGCAAAAGTATACGCCCTACAAGCTATACATTTTTAAGAGTTATGCTAACATAACCTTTGATGATTAAGACTACTCCATGGGAGTACCAGTTCTCATGGTCTGCTGCAATAAGTGAGGCTTGCAAGCAAGATACAAGTGTGTAGGTATGAAGGGCTGACCTAGATAATTGTGCTTCTAGAGACTTGCCTGTCTCCATCTTCAGTCCCAGTGTAAATGCATTTGTTATAGATTGGAAAGTTACTTGAGTTTGTCAAAAGTATGTGTGTGTGTTGGTTAACTTTTCTTGTTGCTGTGACCAAATACCTGATGGAGCAACCTGATCTCAGTCCATAATGGTGGAGAGACAAGGCAGAGCATTTGGCGACAGGTTCAGTGGCAAAGGACTTCACATCACGGCATCAGGAAGCAGAGCTTAGCAGCACTAGTGGTCCAGGTAAAACCTCCAGAGGCCCACCCCCAGTGACCTACTTCCACCAGCTAGGTCCCATATCCCAAAGTACCATAGCTTCCCAATGCAGAACCACCAGTTGGGGACCAATCATTCAAACACATGGCCTTTGGGAGACATTTTAGATTCAAATCATAACAATGTGTAACACAATAGTATCTAATAACTCACTGAGAGTCAGGATTCTCCTATGAGGATAATCAAGTGACTATAAAAAAGACTTGTGTTATCTGATTTTACTCTTTTACTGTTTGCTTGTTTCGCCAATTTTTAGGACTTTGGCTCTGTGATACTCAATTGAGGGCGTTGAACAAGTGAGATGTTGGAGAATTCTCTTATCATTTGAATATTTAGCAGATTTCTCAGGCCCTGCTCTGTGATCTAGCTCCATACTCTAAAATATGTGAGAAATGTAGTTTATTCTATAGTCTCCAGGTGAAGTGCTTGTTTTATATAAAAGCATATTCTTCTATCATGGTTAGTTGCTTATGTTTTATAAAAGGGTTAACATTAGTTGAAACGGGATAAACTACTGGTGCTCTTTAAAATTTACTGTGAGAGTCTTAGCCCTGTATACCTGTGTCTTTTGTCTAAGGATAAAGCTTTCTTCCTCTACTTCTCATTTGCATATGGTGAGGAAAAAAATCTTTGCTTATATAAACACTGTTTAAGTTTTTTGTTTGTTTGTTTTCTTTTTTGGGGTACTCTGGGTTGAACCCAGGACCTCACACTTGCATGCTTTGCAAGTGCTATACCACTGAGCTGCACACCTAGCCCTTTTTTTTTTATTTTTTGAGACAGGGTCTTGGTAAATTATGTAGATTACCTCTGGTTTCGAACTTGCAATCCTCCCGCTTTGCCTCCCAAATTGGTGGGATTACAGGCATGCGCCACCTCGCCCTAGTGTTAAAGTTTTTATATGTTAATGTCCCTAGGAGAAAACAGAATATTTTGAAATCCTTTCTTAAGAACAAATTAGCCAGGTGTGGTGGTGCATGCCTGTAATCCCTGCAACTTGGGAGGCTGAGCCAGGAGGATTGCAAGTTGGAGACCAGAGACAGCCTGTGTAACTTGGTAAGACCCTAACTCAAAATAAAAAATAGGCTAGAGATGTAGCCTAGTTGTAGAGCATTTGCAAAGTGTGTATGAGGCCCTGGGCTAAACCCTCAAGGACGAAAACATCAGCAAAAAAACAAAATTAAGTTGAAAGAATACTCTATAAGAAGAAGGACAATATGGGATAATTTCAAGAAGGAAGCAGGCTGAGTCTGAGATGAAAGAAGCAAACCCGTGTTACCCAAAAGGCTTTTTTTGTTTGAGTGCTGATCCCATTATCTCTGACAGGATGGTATTACTTGGATGTTGCCTAATTATTAGAGAAATGCAAGTCAAAACCACACTGTGATACTGCCTTAAACTTACTAGAATGAGTACCATTAAAAAAAAAAAAAAACTGGCACTATGATGCACACTTATAATTCCAGTGATGTGAGAGGCTAATCCAGGAGGATCACAAGTTTGAAGCCAGAGGCAGCCTTAACAACTTAAGTTACTTATCATGCACAAGGCCTTGATTACAAGAAGCTCAAAAAAATTTTTTTTCAGTTGTCCATATTCATGTGTGTAGGTCTAATTTTGGATTCTGTAGTTTGCTCTACTGAAGGAATTAATATTGTTCCATTGTCTGTCTTGACTCAAAAATTGAACTATTTCGGTCATTTTAGTTTTATATCGTATCTTCAAATAAATTAATGTCTTCCAATTTTGTTCTTACTTGTAGTTTTGCATATTTTAGGTCTTTTGCATTTCCATTTGAATCTAAATTCCAATAACTTAACAATAGTATATAAAAATCATTTTCACACTTTGATCCTATATCCTACAACTTCCCAGAACTCATTAGTTTTAGTAGTGTTTGGAGATCCCTCAAAATGTTTACATAACGGTTCATTTTACCTACTCTTTTCTGTATTTTTACCCTTATACCCCCAAAATTATGAGTATTTTCTTTGGACTTATCTTTTAGTTCACTAATTCTCTCTTCAACAATGCTTTAGGTACTTCTAAGTCAATCCTCTGAGTTACTAATTTCAGTTATTTTGTTTTTTAAGTTCTCATATTTGATTTCACTTATTTTCATTATTTTATAAGTTTCCACTTGAATGCCAAAATACTAAATCATTTTTCCCCTCAAACATTTTAAGCACAGACATGTATCGTAGTACCATTAGTTAGATCCTATATGAGTCTGCTTATGCTATTATTTCTGGTTTTATTCCTGTCATATTGTCTTGTCTCCTTGAATGTCTCATTCCTTTTGATTGAATGCCAAACATTCTGTTTCTAAAAAATGTGGACATAATTTGAAATGCTTGATATTATTATCTTCACCAAAAGCATTTATTTTCTTTTAGCAGGCAACTTCTCTAAAGAGCTCTATAAATAACAGATCACCTTAATCCAATCAGAAGTTCAAATTACTCAAGGCTAGGCTTTAGTCCCAGCAAGGGCTCATCTATTTCCAATTAACCAATATACCCACAATGTAATCTATTATAAACTGAATCCAAAAACAAATCTAAAGTTAAAAGAATGGAAGCAGCTGGGGACAGTGGCCCATGCCTGTAAATCCAGACACTTGGGAGGCAGAGACAAGAGGATCACAAGACCAGAGGCAGCCTATATAACTACTGAGACCTTGTCTGAAAACAAAAATGGACTGATGGTACAGACCAGTGGCAGGGTACTTGCAAAGTATGAACACACACAAGGCCCTTGGTTCAACCGTGAAGTACTGCAAAACGAGTGAATTAATTAATTAATTTAATTTAAAAATGGAAGGTTCTGACTCCATTACAATTACAAAATTCTGATGACCTATTTTATTAATGGAAACTCTCCCCAAAATGGATGGCTTTTTCTATATATATACTTTGCTTTTGTGTTCAACTGTAACTTCACAGGCTTAATCTTTGACATGAACAAATAAATCATCTGCAGTGAGCTATAATGCTGGTCACATGGAAAAAATGCTAGGCAAATGTAGTTTTTGCTAATAGCTCAAGAATTATTTCATTACTACTCAGAAGAGAATTATTTTATACACTGTCCACATTTAATCTACACTTTTATTTTCTCTCAGAATAGAATATTCAAATGTAAGAGCAATGTAAACATCATATAAACATTTTTTCTCTGGGGGGCAGTACTGGGGCTTGAATCCAGGGCCTAGTGAATTTTTTTTTTTTTTTTTTTTTTTGCACATGCTCTACTTGAGCTGCAACCTCAGCCCATTTTTTACTTTTTAGTTTGTTTGAGACACTGTCTTGCTAAATTAGACAGACTGCCTCTGACCTCAAACTTGTAATCTTCTTTCCTCCATTTCCCAAGTCACTGTGATTACCAGCATGTGCCCTGGCACCCAGCCAGTCACGTATATTTTAAAAGTTCATACATATATAGGATTATACAGATAAATAATTTTTGCATTTCTAATATTTTTCAAGTCCATATTAAAAAATAGAAAAACCATTTAAATGTTTGCATAGTTTTATAATTTTTTTAATTTAAAAAAATTTCCATGCCTACTGGGAAATTTTTTGCAATACAGGAACAGTTGCAAACAGGAAAAATACAAAGCACTTTATACTGTTTGTAGATTTAAAAGGAGCCAACTTTTCAAGCTGTCTAGTAATTTACTGAAAGTAACTGAGAATCAACTGGCTAAATAAAGCCCATTTCTACACAGAGTTCACTCTTCCAAATGCTAAAATTGTAACTAATGAACAAAAAATTTTAAACTAATTCAACTGACAAATAAGCTTTCCTAACACCAAATATGGTTTCTCACAAAAACCTGTATTTCCTCATGTTTATCTAAATATTTTAAGATATAACAAATTTAAATTTTATTGCATATAAATGCAAGTTCTTTCCTTCTCCCCATTTTTCCTTCACTCTTTTTTTCACTGCTAGGGACTGAACTGGAGCTGGGATTTAGTTCAGCTGATAGAGTGCTGTTCTGTAGTCTCCGAGGTCACAGGTTCGATTCCCAGCACCACAAATATGGGAGAAGGATATGGCAATCCACTCCTGAGGCAATCCTGAAACAATCAGCCATTGAAAACCCTATAAGGGTTGTTATGAGTAGGGCACGACTCCATGGCACCTAACAACAGGGACTAAACTGAAGGCCTTGTGCTGGCCAGGCAAGTGCTCTACCATTGAGTTACATCCCGCTCCTTAAATGCAGGTTCTTGAAGTACAACCACAAACCACCATTCTTCCACAATCACTACCCTGTACTCCCTTTTTGAAAATTTTTTTCTTTTTTTATGGTGCTGGGGGGTTGAACCGTGAGCTTTACACATGCTTTTGCAAGTGCTCTATAGCAGAGCTGCAACCCAGAAGTTTTACTTTATGAGACAAGATCTCACTAAATTACACAGACTGCTTCTGGCCTTGAACTTGCAATCCTCCTGTCTCTGCCTCCCAAGTTGCTTGGATTATAGGCATGTGCCAAAATGCGTGGTTACTTTTTCTGAAAATAAACAGTAATTTTAAAAAGCAAAATGTCCACATACTATCTTTTCTGATCTTATCAGCTGCTACTCACATGTAAAACTTATTAAAATGACCTTTCCATCCCTTGTTTTGACTTTCTCTTTTTTCAAAATTCTTAGAGGTACCTAAGTTAATTCTGCAATACACATCCAATGCGCAAGAGCATTCAAAATACGGAACACTAAACAACATTTATATATATTTCCAGATATTTCTTGAAATTTCCTCTCTGACTCTTCCCTAATGAAAAGGAAAATTAAATCAGCTGGTAGAATAGAATTAAGAATTTAAATGAACTGTAAGTACCATGTAAGTTTCTCATTTGGGTTTTAAAAATGCAATTATATAATTATATTGTTGTTGTTGTCAGATGCCATTGAGTTGGTGTCCAACTCATAGTGACCCTATGTATAATAGACAAAACACAATTGTCATGCTTCTCTGCTATTCGTAGGGTTTTCAATGGCTGATTGTTTTGGGGAGTGAGTTGGTGGGTCCTTTTCCCAAGCCTACAGCACCTGGCATTCCCAGGCAGCCTCCCATCCAATGACTAACCAGGTCTGACACTGCTTAACTTCCAAGATCTGACAGAATCGCATGCCACAGTGGTATGGCTGCAGGCGTAATTATATTAGGGGTAAATATACCATAGTAAGTATTCAGATAAACAAAAACCCAAAGAGGTAACATCAAACATCAAGAAGATGAAATAGGTTTTGTACCATTATCTCTCCATAATGCATTGAGTTTTACAATCATCCCATAAACAAAAATACCTTTATAGTAGTCCATAAGTTCAGTGGAGTATGTCAGCACACTGCTGGAGCAAAAATAACAGAAAACAGACATACTACAGAAGGTAAAAAGTTTCATTTCACCTGCATCACTGCTCCCCAAAGCTGGCACAGCTCAGTGCCAAGAGTGGTCCCTTCAGCCCATGATTCCTCCTACAGGGGAGAGTGTTAACACAGTGAATGAAAAGCTGGCTTCCCCAACTATGCAGAATGCTACTGAAGGAGTCCACCTCTTTCTCACCCCACACAGAATACTAAGAAGAAAAATACAGCTGAGTAGCTAGAAGTTGGAAGCAGGGAAAGAATGTGGAGATTCTCAGCAATAAGAACTTGACACTCAACAAAAAGCCACATTTCCTACTAACTATATCATGGATTCCATTTATAGGCCTATACCTGAATCATATGGGACACTTGACTGGTAGAATTCTCTCCTAATGGCCCATGGAGGGCCCCAATTCTTCTTATATCTCATCCACCCTGCCTGCCTTGACAACCTCCTTACATTAACACCAGAGGACAAGTGTGAGGTTTGACTCTGCTGGATTGGGGGGGGGGGGGAAATCTTAAAGCATCACCCTACAGAAAACAAACAGGAGAATGCCGCAACCCAACTATCTTCATAGGATAAAAGGGAAAGAAAAAGAAAAAGCATCTTAAAAAATCTGCTTTAAGAGGGAACAATATGGATGGCATGGGAACATCTACAGAAAACATATGAGAGAAACTTCCAAAGCCCTATCATGAATAATTTGTGAGGTTTCTCTCCTGAACCCAGTCCTAAAGACTGGAGGAAGTGACTGGTTCTTCAAAAGGAAGACAGCAAAGCAAGTCTTCAAGAAACATGAAAAGAACTGAAACATGACATTATCAAAAGAACACAATAATTTTCCAGTAATCAATTCTGACAATACAAAGATCTACAAACTGCCAGGGAAAGAACTCAAATTCTGTTTTAAGGAAACTCACCAAGCTACAATAAAATACAGACAAATCAATGCATATGGACAAAACAAGAAGAGATCAAAAGAAGAAAAAAAAAACTCTAGAACTGAAGAATACAATGAATAAAATGAAAACTATAAAGAAAGCTTCAACAGCAGACTTCATCAAACATAAGATTCTATGAACTTCTAGATAAGTCATTTGAAATTATCCAAAGGAGGATAAAAAACAAAAAACAAAGAAAGAAAAGAAGTGAAGAAAATTTATGGGATTTATGTGACACCAGCCACAGAAACAATAGAGATTATGGAATCAAACCGAGAAAAGAGAGAGAGAGAAAGGGGAAGAAAGCTTATTTAAAGAAATAATAGTTGAAAAATTCCTAATTATTGAGAGAGATATGGATGTCCAGGTAAAGTAGTCTCAAATTTCCCCAATAGGAACAATCAAAAGAGGACTTCATTGAGACAAATTATAATCAAATCACCAAAGACAGAGTCAAAGAAAAAATTTTGAAACAAGAAAGGAAAAAGCAACTTGTTTTATCACATACAACGAAAACTTCATTAGCTTATCAGTAGACTTCTTGGTAGAAACCTTCCACCAGGAGAGAATGGGAGGAGATATTCAAAGTGCTGAAAGAATAAAACTGCCAATCAAAAATACTTTACCTAGAAAAGTTGGCCTTCAGTAATGAAGGAGAAATAAAACTTTACTATATTAAAAAAAGAGCTGAAGTAGCTAGTCACCATTATTCATGTCTTACAAGAAACACTAAAGGGAATTCCTCAACCTGAATCAAAAGGACACAAGTAACGTGAAAACACACAGAAGAATACAACACAAAGTATGTAGTCAAATATGAGAATGCTGTATTATAATGGTGGTATGTAAAACCACTTTTAACTCTATTATGAAGATTTTTTAAAGTATTAAAATAAAAACTGTGATAATCTGTTAATAAATACACAATATAAAAAGAAGTGAATTGTGACCTCAAAAATGAAACACTGGAATTGGGCATGGTAGTGCACATCTGTGATCTCAGCACTCAAGAAGCTGAGGCAGGATGATCATGAGTTTGAGGTCAGTCTGGACTACACAGCAAATGTGAAGCTAGCCTGGACCATATAGTGAGAACCTGTTTTAAAACAAGCAAGCAAACAAACAAACAAAAAGCAAACGTGGAGTAGTAAATTTTCATAGAAGTTTGTATGAAATTGAAGTATTATCAACTTGAAATAAATTATTATAACTATAAAATGATTTATGTAAACTCCATGGAAACCACAGTATATATTTAAAAAATAAAAGATAAAGATAAAGGTATCAGAGTATACCACTGAAGAAAACCATCAAATTGTAAGGGAAATCAGTTACAGCAAGAAAGAAATAAATGAACTGAAAATTTTCAGAAAACAACAAAATGCCACTAGAATATACTTAAATATCAATAATTATTTTAAGTGTAAATGGAATAAATTATCCAATAAAAAGACAGCATGACTGAGCAGGTTTAATAAAACCCAGTCAGGCACCTTGGCACATGCTGGTAATCTCAGTGACTCTGGAGGCTGAGGCAAGAAGATGGTGAATTCCAGACCAGAGACAGCTTGGTTGTCTCTAAAAAAAAACCAACCAACCAACCAACCAACAACACCAAAAAAAAAAAAAAACCACCAGAAAAACCTAAAACTCAATTGTAGGCTGCCCACAAGACACTCAGTTTAAGGACACACATAGGCTGAAAGAGAAGGGATGACAAAAGATACTCTCAGCAAACAGAAACCAAAAGACAGCTCAGGTACCTATATTAACACCAATCAGACAAAACAGGCTTTAAGTCAGAACTGTCATAAGAGAAAAAGATGATAGTCATTATATAATGATAAAGAAGTCACCACATCAAAAGAACATAATAATTGTTCAAGTATGTAAGTACCCAACATCACAACACCTAAATATAGAAAACAAATTTTAACCATATAAAAGGAGCAACAGAAAGCAACAGATAACAATAATAGTAAGAGACTTCAATACATCTCTTTCAACAATGGATAGATCATCTGAGCAGAAAACCAACAAATAAACACTGGACTTGAACTACACATTAGACCAAATGGAACAGAATATTCCATCCAAGAGCAACATAAGAAACATTCTTAAAGCACTCATGGAACATTTTCTAGGCTAAATCATGTTCAGCCACAAAACAACTTTTAACAAATTTGAGAAAACTGAAATCATACCAAGTATATTTTCTAACCATAATGGTATGAAATCAGAAATCAAAATCAGAAGAAAAACTCACGAATATGTAGGAATTAAACAATATGCTCCTGAAAAACCAATGGGTCAAAGAATAAATCAAAAGAAAAGAAAAAAAATCTTGAGAAAAATGAAAATGAAAACACAATATATCAAAATTTATGGGATGCAGCATAAATAGTTCTAAGAGAGAAATTTATAGTAATAGATCCTACATTAGGAAAAAACAAAGACCAAAATAAACAACTTCACTTTATATCTCAAGGAACTGGAAAAGAGAATGATTTAAGCTCAGAGCAGAAGAAAGGAAATAATAAGGATTAGAACAGAAATAAAGGACAAAACAATGAAAAAGAATGACACTAAGAAATAGTGTTTCAAAAATATGAACAAAACTGACAAGTCTTTAGCTAGACTAAGGAAAAAGTGCAAAAACACAAAAAGATAAAATAGAAATGACATAATTTTACAATTGATAGTATAGAAATATAAAGGAGAAGAGACTACTATAGTTGTGGTTTGATTTTAAAATGTCTCCCAAAGACCATGGGTTTGAACATACTTGGTCCCCTGGTGGTGGTGCTGTTCTGAGAGGCTATGGAACTTCATTCAGGAAGCAAGACCTAGCTTTGCAGAGCTGTGTTACTGGGGGCAGGCATTTGGAGGTTTTACAGAGACCCCCCAGTTCCAGTACATCCATCCATCCATCCATCTATCTATCTAAATATCTATCTATCTATCTATCTCTTGCTCCCCCTTCCTCCCCCCTTCCCCTTCCCCTCCCCATCCCCCCTCTACCCCCCCTCTCTGTTCTTGATCCACCATGATGTGAGGTCTTCTGCCACAGGTCCTGCTGCTTGCCCTGCTATATCCTGCCTCTATGGACTGAAATCCTCTAAACCATGAGTCCTCACAAATCATTCCTCTTATAAATTTGTTTCTTTCAGGTATTTTTCCACAGCAACACACAAGATAACACACACAACTATGAACAATTAGATATAAATAAACTGGATAATGTAGAAGAAATGAATAAATTCTAGAAATATAACCTATTAGGAAGAAATATAAAGTCTACACAGATGAATATCAAGCAAGAAGACTGAACCACTAATCAACTATTTCCCAGCAAAGCTAAGCCGAGGACCTGAATGATAATTCTTCAATGATTAATTCTACTAACATTTTAATATCAATCATTCTCAACTGCTTCAAAAAAAAAATGAAAAGAAGGGAACACCTTCAAATTCATTTTACAAAGTCAGTATTACTCTCATACCAAAGGTAGGTAAGGGGCTGGGATTTAGCTCAGTTGGTAGAGCGCTGTGCTACAGTCTCTGAGGTGCTGAGTTCAATTCCCAGCACTGCAAAAATGGGAGAAAGACCTGGCAATCCACTCCCAAGGCAATCCCGAAACAGTCAGCCATTGAAAACCCTATGAGGGTCACTGTGAGTCAGACACCAACTCTACAGCACCTAACAACAACAACAACAAAGATAGATAAAGACACTACAAAAACAGAAAATTACAAGCCCATATTCCTAATGAATATTTCTTTTAAGTTGTCCTTGAGTTGGATCCAACTCATAGCAATCCTAAGTACAACAGAAAGAAACAAATACCTAATACTGTGTCATGTACATGATCTTTCTATGTTTGAGCCCATTGCTACAGACACTGTGTTTCTTTTCATTTTGTGTTGTTCCATATCAGCAACTGGAGGTCCTAGGGGTGTTACTACATTCCTATCATTAAGGTTGACTCCACTTTGAGGAGGAAACTCTCTTCCCCAGTCATTTCTTGAATGCCTTCCAGCCTAGGGGGCTCATTTTCTGGCACTATATTTGATAGTGCTTCTCTGCTATTCAGAGCATTTTCATTGGCTGTTTCAGGAGTGGGCCCAGTCCTCCACCCTAGTCTGTCTTAGTCTGGAAGCTCAGCTGAAATCTGTCCACCATGGGTGGCCTTGCTGGTATCTGAAATACAGCTGGCATAGCTTTCAGCATCACAGCAGCACGGAAGCCCCCACAACACCACAAGTGGACAGACATAGATACAGAAATATTAGGCAAATAATTCACATTAGAAAGATAGCTGGGCATGGTGGCACACAATTGTAAACCAGCACTCAGCACTTGGGAGTCTGAGGCAGAAAGATAACAAGCTCAAGGCCAGTTTGAGCTATATAGCGAGATTCTGTTTTCCCCTACCCCCCGAAAAAAGGCCCTTGAGTGGGAATAGTATTGTTTAGGGACACTCTTAAATACATTCTTCACTTTTTTTCTTTTTAAATAAATGCAAGTTAGGTAACTGAATTGTCAGAGTTAAAATAACATGAGCAGGACCCCTCCCCAATTCTAACACCTTTATTTCACATATAATTAAATAGGCTGATTAAAGATTTACAATGAATGGACAGAAATGGGTAAACTTGGCTTATTTAGATGGTGATAGATGGAAGGAAATCAGAAAGAAGAGCTATCAAAGACTATATAATTTCCACAGGTCCAAGAATAATCCTGTTTACCTGCAGGACTTCCTCTAGTCTGATGGCTTTCCTCAAAATGTCCCTTTCATCTTCAGGTTTCTCAGGGAAAAAAATCCAGTTTTTCCAGATGAATCTTTAGACTAATTTTAGTTCTTCTAAGAAGACAAATTGTTTCCTATAAGTTTCATAAGAACACTAAGGAACGTATGAGGGTAGAGGTGCATATAAACCATGTAGGCTAGTCCACTGGACTAGAAAAATTCACTGAAGTACAAAGTTAATGTCATGAAATAGAAGCAACAGGAAAAACTGAAAGCTGAAGAGCTCTGACCTTAAGCTAAGATAAAGTATCTAGATAAGGGTGATAAAAGTGGGAAATAACCTTTTTCAATAAAGAAGTTTAATTATATTAATATGACATTTTCAAAGACCTACTTTATTACTTCCTTAAAATCAAACAAAATTTAATAATTAAAATTGTACATCTGGTTTTTTTGTTTGTTTGTTTTTCCTTTGAGACAGGCTCTCAATGTGTAGCCCAGGCTAGCTTGGAACTTGTTATGTAGATCAAGCTGCTCTCAAACTTACATCAATCCTCCTGCCTCAGCCTCCTGAGTACTGGGATTACATACAAGCACCACCATACCCAGCTTGTACAACTTATTTTCTATACAGTGATTCTGCAAATCTGAGAGGAGAGGAAGAGGCCAGTAAGTTGACAGGACCATCACCATCTTAGGTAGCCCCCCACTCCCTGTGAGAAACAGTATACTGGAAGAATTTTTAACTGTCTGATTTTAACTGCCTGACTGCCTGATTAATTGTTAATTCTTAACCGTTGATTAAGAGGCCTGTTATGCCTCTGTACCAACCTACTTGCACAATCTATGGAAATATTACCTGAGTGATTGTCTGTTATAAAACTGCTTGGTTTTGGGGTTTTGTTTTTTGTTTTCATGCCAACTGCTTATAGAAATCATACCAGGAACTTAAGAGATTTTATACAAATCATACATGGGAACTTAGAGATTGAATATGGATCATACGACTGGAGATTGTAGGCTTGCCAAAATTTGCCCTTATAAGCCCCCACCAACTGTTTCCCAGGGCCATGGGTTTTTGAGAGACACTAGTCCTCCATTTGGGTGAAAGATCTGGCAACCCACTCCCAAAAATCAATCTGCCATTGAAAACCCTATGAACAGCAGAGAAGCATTGACAACAGTGTTTCGCCTGTTGTATGGAGGGTCGCTAGGAGTCGGATACCAATCCAATGGCACCTAACAACAACAGTCCTCCATGGTCGCCGGCTCAATAAAAGACTCCCTTTAATTGGCTTTCTGCTCCTTGTGGTCTGTTTCTGATCTTGGGTTACAACAGGTTTTATACTGCATTTTCTGGAGAACATACTTTAATAAAGACAACAGTAACAGCAGCTAACACAATGCTAATATAAACCAGGAACTATTCTGAGCACTTTATGTGTATTAATTCATTTGATCCTCATAGCAATCCTGAGGCAGGACAGAAACACAGGAAAATTAAGGGAACATCAAAAGGGAAAGAAGCCCCTTACGCTTGTTGGCTGAGAACCAAGAAAATCTTACAAATAAGATTATGACCCATGTTTACAGTCAAAACATACATCTTAACCTCCTTAACCTATATATAACAAGGATTCCTTTGATCTTTTTGACCTATGTTTTTACCTTATTGGCCTGTAAACCTCTAAAATGTACCTCATAAAGCACCTCATAATCTCATTTACGAAAGAAAAATTCTAGGCTCCATAGCACCTAACAACATTTTGAGATAGGGTCTTGCTAAGTTGTATAAGCTGCCTCTGGCCTCCAACTCATGATCCTCCTGCCTCAGCCTCTCAAGTCTCTCAGATTACAGGCATGCACTACAGGGCATGATCTTTCTTAATGACCTTACAAAATTATCTTTCTAGGTGTTAGACCTTAAATCCATTTAGAGAGTCAAACTGAACAAAGCTGAAATTATTTCTACCTTCTCACTATTCTATCAAAGTACTGCTACCCTCTCAGTCAAACTAATTTGAATCTGTGAGATAACTTTTGGTCCTTCAGTGCATCCCATTCATTTAGCCATCCAACTCAACCTTTCCAAGTAAATGTTCTATTAACTCCTATTGTCATTGTCTTGGCTGTTACATAGCCAAAGGCAACATCAGCTGTTCCAGAAGGTAACAGCTCCTGCCATCTATTAATAAGACATCTGTCTTTTGCACATGAACTGCAGATACCTTACATAACTATATATATTATATACATAATTATAATAAAATATTCTACATTTTCCCATAAAAGTTTACCTTGTTAATTTTAGTCTATTATTCTAGCCTATATATTAACTTTCCCTTCTATATGCCAAACACAAATTGGATAAGCAAAGTTTTAAATTAATCTAAAAAAGAATTAGTCACATTCCCTATTCAAATGGAATACAAAGCCTTTAAGATTTTAGCGCTGGAAATAGCATCTATTCAAGGTGTCCAATCTTTTGGCCTCCCTGGACCACATCAAGTAAAGGAGAATTTCATGGGCCACTTTAAATTACATTGTATAGTTAGTGCATATACATACTATGAAAATAAACATTGGAAACCACATGATGTTTAAAAATTTGTGGAGTCGTATTACTGGCTGTCCTGGCCCACACATAGCCACAGTTCACAGGTGGGACATGCCTGATCTATAGGAAAGGAGGATAGTTGGATCAAATGACATGTTAAACACCTGTCAAATGTGAGAGTGAGGCAATCTCAATTCAATTACCACAATCATAGTTTATGTAATCCTCAAGGAAGCACAGAACTTCCTTTAATCCACATTGGTTCCATTGTGCATCACTGAGACATTTGGAGACATTAAGAAGACTTTACCAAATATAAAAACCCAAACAGACACAGAGGCTAGGACAGTTAGAAACAGTCCACAATATACAATAAATCACAGTACTCTGCAACCCTTCTCACACAGAGGATGTTTTCTATACAGTACATCATGACAAATCACAATGATGCTCAGAATCAAACATCTCAATATGTCAACATATTGATGTGCCAGACAAATGCTTCAAGACATCACTCAAGATCCACACTTGGCTACTACAGATCATTTGTTCTCAGTATTCAAAACTCTTAACTCATTCCACATCAGAAAGTCATCCAAAGTCCTACAACTCTGAAGGTTTCTCATATGGACCCCAGGCTAAAGGAGGACCAAATCATCAACCTAACTCCATTCTGCCTTTTTCTTACTTGATCTTTTCTGAGTTACTCTTTCTTGCTTATCTTAAATTTCAGGATCACAGATCTGATAGATAAACACTCTGTGTCAGAAACTGAAACTGTCCCCCGGGCACCGGCAATTTCCTTGGCACCAAGAAGACTCTGTATGATCAGCCCTAGCATAATGATCAACCAGACCACAACCTGACCAAGATAGCTAGCTATGAAAACTCCTTCAATTTGCCTTTGTTCTTTCTCCATACTACCTCAAAGCTATTGTTGGTACCCCAAAGACAGCACTTAGATCTGGCTTCCCAGTGCCACACTAAGAATAAACTCCTTTCCTGCTTCATTATTACTTGCTGTTTAGTCTTTTGAGGCAAGCAATCAGCTCCAGTCTGTGCAATTTCCAGGAGCCTGGTACATTTGGCCAGGACCCAACCGACATGGTTTCTATGCTCCCTTTATTCCAGGACATAAAAGTGCTGTCTTGTATTCTTGCTCTTAAGAGGCAGAAAGATAGAAATACCACCTAAGGCCAACCTACACCTTAAGCCCTCCTATTTTTCCTGTTGTTGTTGCTATTTCTGTTTTTAATATGGAAGAAACATCTCTTCTAGCTGCTTGATAACTGACAATATGAATGTCTATAGTCTTTAGGTGAGCATCTACCTCTACAGATAAGGAATAGCTACCTGAACCAAAGAGAAAAGGTGATCTGAGATTATAAAATACAATACAACTGGCATTTGAAACTTACAAGAGGTCACACTGAAGACAAAGGTGTGCCTGATTCATGCCATGGTATTTTCAGTCCTATGGTAAGCTTGTGAAAGCAAGACAGTGAATAAGGGAGACATGAGAAGAATTGATGCTTCTGAATTATGGTGCTGGAAATGAATACTGAACATACTATGGACTATCAAAAGAACCACAGATCCATCCTAGAAGAAGTGCAACCAGGGTGCTCCTTGGAAACAAAGGTGGCTAGATTGTGTCTTATGTATTTTGGACATGTTATCAGGTAGAATCAATCTCTGGAGAAGGGCAACATGTTTGGGACAGCGGCAGGTCAACAACAACAACAAAAAAAGGAAGACCCTCAACTAGATGGATTGACATAGTGTCTACAACAATGGGTTTAAACTTATAAACAATCATGTGCCTGGCACAGAATCAGGGAGTGTTTCATTCTGTTGTACATAGGGTCACTATGAGTAGGGCCATGGCACCCAACAACAACAGCAGGAGCCAGGGGTGTAGCTCAGGGATAGAGGGCTCATGCATCATGCACAAGGTCCTGAGTTTATTTCTAACACTGAAGAAGGAAGGAAGTAAGGGAGGGAGGGGACAGGGAGGGAGGGGAAGGCAGGGGAAGGGAGGGGATGGGAAGAGAAAGGAGGGAAGAGAAGCAAAGCGAAGCGACAGGAAGGGAAGGGAAGGCAAGGGAAGGGATGGGAAGGGAAAGGAAGGGAGAGAAAAGAGAGGAGATGAGAGGAGAGGAATCAGAACTTACCCTAGGATTTAATCCATGATGTTATGGGTTGGATCAACTTCACATTATTCAATCTTATGCCACTGTGTTCTCATACTCTTGAAGCACTGCAGCTAATAACTCTAAAAATGGCTACCAGAGCAGTAATAAGAGCATTTGACTTCACGAGCAATAGCTGGCACTCATTTCCAGTTTTAAATATGATCTGTTGCAACACTAGCCAGAAGTAATGTTCAAAGACTTGCCAGAGTTCAAATTTCCTTTTGAAAGGCTGAAGATAACTTAAATCCTAAAATATTTTGCCATAGCATTATACAGAATCTTAGCCACTTCAAATAGACATAGTGTGTAAAAATCTCACCTTTTACATAATGCACTTAAATGGGATATTAACACTCTACACTGTACCCTGCATAAGTTTCAGAAAATCCAGCTTTACTACATTGAGTTCCATATATATAATTTAATTACACACACAAATATTTAGAACCTCTAATACCTGGAAAAACAAATTTGATTGTGTATTTTAATACAAATGTAGCAAATAAGTGTTTGGGAAAAGACTTTCTAGTACTTTCAAGCACACTAATAACAACTGAACTTTTAGCACAGGTCAGGTTAACGCTCATAAATTTGTAGAAGGAAAAAGACCCTTGAAGGTAACGTGTAGACGACTATAAAGCTGAATCTACATACAAGAGAACAGTCCCTATCACTATAAAAACACTTCTAGAATGAGTCTATGAGGGTTCAGGTCACACCTATTTTATTGACCATTGTACTCTAGCAACCAACACATTGACTAGAACATAAAAGGCACTAAGAATATACTTAAAGTTGAGTGAATCATTGGAAGTACTTAACCCTGACTGAAACTAGATGACCAGAGCCACTTTGCAAAAGTAGTGGATACAAACTGATTCAAATAGAATGTTGAAATTTGACCAGGAAATCTTTAAGGTTCCTTCAAACTTTAAGACTCCACAACATTTTCATCACTACCCTACTGAAGCTTTTAAATGAAGGTCACATTCTATTACACAGAATCTGCTTTTGGTGGGGTGGGGGGATTGCTGGAACATTCTATTTTAGAAAGTATTTTTAGAGAAATGTCTGTCAATGGTCACAGGCTGCACCATAATGTACATGCCTGCCTTTTTATACAAATCTTTGTCAGCCAAGGAAAAAAAGGAAGAGTGAAAGAGAATCACTAAACGTTTGCCATCTTAAAGGACAAATTAACCTTGTTTTTATAGTTCTATGTTTTATATACTAAACAATTATATTAATCTAAAAAATGGCTGAAAGAAAACAAAAAGAAACTACATCTATGAATTGTATTAAAAGGATAAATATTCAAATTCTATGTTTTCTACACTAACAGTTAAGGGGAACAATCCCTAATATTAAGATATAGAAGATTATTTTTTCCTCAAGTTGAAAAGCCTAGTACTAGTTAAGCAAGTACGCAGTTACAGGATTAGTTTAGAAATACATAGGATTTTTATATTTGTACTTACCTTGCTTTAATGGTAAACTTCAAATGCATGACTTAATTTTCTACCCTTTTCTCTGTCCTTATGTGGAATATGAATTGTTTTGAAAAGTGTGTATCATATACAAATTATACATTAAATGTGCAATGGCTAATTTAAGCAAAGACACTACTGTCTATCTTTAAGGACGTCATTTAACATAATATACTTCACATGGTTGACATTTTCTTTAATAATTTGATAAGGTCAAAACACGGGTTCAATTTGCTTGATAATAAAAAATTATGCAAATTGTTAAAAGCTATTTAATTTAGCTCATCTACTTTTCTTGGATTCTGTCTGGCAAATAGCAACAGATAATTATTTATAAACTAACAGGCCAATATTCTGCCTATCACTGCTTTATTATTTTTATAGTATTTATCACACCATGTTCCACATAATTTACTTATTATTTATCATGTCTAGTGCCATTCTCTCCCAGCAGAAATTTAAGTCCTAAGAAAAGGATTTTACCTAGTTCACCAACATAGCTTCAATACCTGTCTCAGGGCTCAATAAATATCTGTTAAATGAACAAAATGCCATTAAAGAATAACTAAATATTAAAACTTGGCATAAATTTAAAGGCAAAATTCTGGAAAAATTATCAAACTATTTTTTAAAAGTAATTATAAGAGCCAAGCACGGTGGTTCACCTGTAATCCCAGCAACTCAGGAGGCAGGGCAGAAGGATGGTAGGTTCAAGGCCAGAGGCAGCCTATGTAACTTAGTGAGACCCTGTCTCAAGATAAAAATTTAAAACAGGGCTAGCGGTACAGCTCAGTGGAAGAGCACTTGCAAAAGCATGCCTGAGGCCCTGGGTTCAACCCCCAAGTACTGCAAGGAGGAGGAGGAGGAGGAGGAGGAGGAGGAGAAGGAGGAGGAGGAGAAGAAGAGGGAGAGGAAGAAGAGGAAGAAGGAAGAAGTAGGAGAAGAAGGAAAAGAAGAAGGAGAAGGAGAAGAAGAAAAAGGAGGAGGAGGAGGAGCAGCAGCAGCAGCAGCAGCCGCAGCAGCCAGCTTTTTTATCATCTTTCTTTAAAAATTCACCAGTGATCTAAATCTAAGTTTCTAGACTCCACACTTGCCCTTTTTTCACATTCAGGAAGTAATTCTTCACTTGTATTAACACAGAACAACATGATCATTCTGCTTAAAGTTATCACTGTCATGAATAGGCATAAGGGTGTTCTGCAAGGTAAAACCACACACAATATCTGAGTAGAATGATATTAATCCAAGTAAATACTCATGTGAAATTATCTTCCAGAAACTTTAGAGAGACCAAAATCAGTCTAAGTGAAACTCTAGTTGATGGAATAAGTTGAAGATATTACTTATGAGCAGGGAGACTTCCTGTGATTCTTCTTAACTCAGATTCTGTCTCTTCCTCCACTTTTCTAGTTGTCAGATCTGGGTGATGAACCCAGGGCCTTGCACATGCTTGGTAAGTGCTCTACCACTAAGCTATACTGCTGGCTTTTTAAAAATTTTTTATTTTGAGATAGGGTCTTGCTAAGTTCTATAGGCCGCCTCCATCTTCAAACTCACAATGTCCCCTGCCTCAGCCTCCTAAATCCCTGGGATTACAAGTGTATGCCACACTGGTAGCTACCTCATCTTGTTTATCAGAGTTCAGAAGTCTATAGAAAAGCAGTCACTGTCTAGGGAAAGAGCTCAGTAAAATTTAAATAAGGGAAACCATAATTAATTCACAAAGATATAGTACTTCTCACCCATGTCTTTCTAATGCTACTTAAACCTTCCTAATTAAAATCTAAGATTTATTCTATTCCTAAAAATTTACTTTTTAAGTAACAAGAAAAAGTTTTTTAAGAAATCAGCTTTTGTGCTTGCTTCGACAGCACATATACTAAAATTGGAACAATACAGAGAAGATTAGCACGGCCCCTGCGCAAAGATGACACACAAATTTGTGAAGCGTTCCATATTTTTCAATACACATATTTTTCAATACACAAATGGGCAAAGGAACTGAGTAGACAGTTCTCAAATGAAGAGGTCCATAAAGCCATGAAACACATGGAAAAATGCCCAATATCCCCAGCCATTAGGGAAATGCAAATCAAAACAACTCTGAGATTTCACCTTACACCAGTAAGAATGGCCAAGATCAATAAAACAAATAACAACAAATGCTGGTGAGGTTGCAGGGAAAAGGGAACACTCTTACACTGTTGGTGGAGCTGTAAATTGGTCCAACCACTGTGGAAATCAATATGGAGGTATCTTAAAAAACTGAAAATAGATCTACCGTATGACCCAGCTATAACACTATTGGGAATTTACCCAAAGGGAGATGCATCATCATACCACAGAGACACCTGCATCTCCATGTTCAATGCAGCACTTTTCACAACAGCAAGGATATGGAATCAACCAAAGTGCCCTTCAACAGAAGAATGGATAAAAAAAAAACATGGTACATATACACAATGGAATACTACTCAGCAATCAAGAAAAATGAAATAAGGACATTCTCAGCAAAATGGATGGAATTAGAGAAAATTATTTTAAGTGAACGAACACAAGCTCAGAAAGAGAAACACCACATGTTCTCACTCATATGTGGGAGCTGAATCAAAATTTTAAGAAGGAAAAATCCTATTCAAAGGTTGGATCAAAATAAAAGGGGGAAAAAAAGATAAGAATGGTGTGAATATAAATGGTCTAGAAAATGCATGCAATTGTTCTGACAAGATGATAACAAAGTTCACTACAGGAAAAGTTTCTATCTTAAACAGAACTGGAACCCAAGGACATACAGAAAAATATTACCAAGTAAATGATAGAGAAGACTTAGATGGGGAGGGTGGGAGAGGGGGAAGCATACAAGAAGGTAAGGGGGAACCTATATGAATAATGTACATCAAAATGCATATATGGAAATGTCACAATGAAAATCATGTCAGAATGAATCACATTAAGGTGTACATTAAAAATTTCCAATTAAAAAAAAAAGAAATCAGCTTTTGCCCCATCTGTTGCAACAAGGTCCCCCACCCCACCCCACCCAAGAAACCCAGGGCCTTGTGCACTGAGTTACATCCCCAGCTTGAATATAGTGTTTTATTTTAGTTTTAGAAAAGCTTCAACAGAGATAAAAAAAAAAAAAAACAGGGTTTTGTTATAATCTTAGCAACTACATAAGTAACTCTATGACACTGGGAAAACTATTGAATCTCTCTTGATTTGTATATGTAATTTTTAGAATGAATGGAAACAAATTTCAACACTTAAATTTAACCTTTCTCTAAGTGCCATTTTCTTCTTTAGCTCTTCAAATACTGACTTTATAAAGATTTTTCAAAGAAAGAAAGAAAGAAAAAGGAGGGGGGAAAGGAGGAAGGGTGGAAGGAAGAGAGAAAGAGGAAAAAAGAAGAGAGGAAGAAGAGGGAGGAGGAAGGAAAGGAGGGAATAGGAAAGGGAGGAAGGATGAAAGGAAACAAAAAACAGAAAAGATATATGTGTATAATTCCAAGGCATTTCTTGAAGGGAAGTCTAGAAGTGATAATAATTTGATATAATAGTAGACATAGCCATATCATTGGTAAATTTATAACTGATTAATAAATTTTAGTTCTCAAATACAAAAACATTTTCAATAAATACATATACTTGTTTTGCCACCTTACTAATTCTCTTACTCTAAAATTTTATGTTGATATTAGTGACTTTTTAGAGACACATAAGTACCACTAGAGGCCACCAAATACTTCATTTTCTAAAACTAACACATTTTCAAGTTATTCTAGCTAGCTTAAGTTAGCCCAAATTATAAGGAAACAACTATGCATAGTAATATCCATTCCAGAGAAAGTTTCACATAAGTCTTCAAAGAACAATACAAACTCAAAGAGAAGTGAGTGTATTTTATATTGTAAATAGGATCGTCAAAGAGCTTTATTAGACCAAGAATGGGGGGCTAGGTAGTATAAAAATATTATTCTTTATATATTTTTGAAAATAGATTTTACGACTTAAAAAGTTGGCGCTCACCAGGTGCGGTGGCGCACGCCTGTAACCCCAGCGGCTCGGGAGGCGGAGGCAGGAGGATTGCAAGTTCGAGACCAGAGGCAGTCTACATAACTTAGCGAGACCCTGTCTCAAAAAGTCAAAAAAATGGGCTGGGGGCACAGCTCAGTAGTCTAGCACTTGCAAAGCATGCAAGCACGAGGCGCTGGGTTCAACACCCAGTACCACAAAAAAAGAAAGGTTGGTGCTCTCTCTAAACAGCTGTTCCTTTTATAAGCAAATTATATGTCTATATACACCTATATATACACATACATATAAACACATTAAGATAGGTACATAAATTTCCAGAGTTGTACATTCTTTCCTCTAGACCACAGTCATTCACATATAATGTTTTTAATATCTTTGTGTGGGGGGGCACTTAGGGGTTGAACCTAGGGCTTCACACATGCTTGCAAGTGCTCTACCACTGGGTTGCAGCCCCAGTCCATTCTTTATTTTTGATCTTGAGACAGGGTCTTGCTAATTTACACAGGCTATCTCTAGCCTCCAACTTGCAATCCTCTTGCCTCTGCCACCGTAGTGGCTGGGATTACAGGCATGCACCACCATGCCTGCAGAAACCTACCTTCTTAATGATTTTTTTCGTGTATAGTTTATTAGTATTAAGCACATTCACACTGTTGAGCAACCAATCTCCAAAACTCATGATCTTACAAAACTGAACATTTACACCCATTAAACAACTTACTAGTTCTTCCTTTTCCTAACCACTAACAACCTTCATTTTACTTTCTGTCTGGATGAATTTGACTACTCTAAGTACCTCATATAAATAAAATTCCAAAGCATTTGCCTTTTTGTGCCTGGCTTGTTTTCCATAGCATAATGTCCCCAAGGTTCTTCCATGTTGTAGCAGGTGTCAGAATCTCTTCCTTTATAAGGCTGAATAGTATTCTATTGTATGTGTATACTACATTTTATTTATCCACTTATCTGCTTATGGATAATTGGATTCATTCTACTTTTTGGCTATTGAGAACAACACTGTTAAAAGCATCTTTCTGAGTCTTGATTTCAGTTCTTTTACATAAACCAAGAAGTGAAATTTCTAGGTCAAATGATAATTTTACTTTAAAAGTATCATGCTGTTTTTCCATACCAGTAGTATTGTTTTACATTTCCACCAACATTACATAAGGATTCTAATATCCCCCTCACCAATACTTGTTATTTTCTGGGGTTTTATTAAATAGTAGCCATACCAATGAATATGAAGTAGTATTTCTCTATGCTTTTGATTTGCATTTCCCTAATGATTAGTGATTTCAGCATCATTTTACATGGCTGTTAGCCCTTTGAAAATATTCTTATACCTCATCCTTTTTAATAGTGGCATTATGTTCTGATGGATGGCTGTTGGCAGCACTTAACTGAATCAGTCCCCTAGTGGTGGACATTCGTGAAGTTTCCAATCTTCTAACATAAATAGCCTAATATATGCATATACCTAAGTAACTGTGGGCTGGGATTTGGCTCAGTGGGTAGAGCGCTGCGCTGCAGTCTCTGAGGACCCGAGTTCAATTCCCAGCACCGCAAAAACGGGAGAAGGACCTGGCAATCCACTCCCAAGGCAATCCCGAAATAGTCAGCCATTGAAAACCCTATGAGGGTCGCTATGAGTCGGATACCGACTCGACAGCACCTAACAACAACAACA
>VMDO01008829.1:0-24899 GCA_007922755.1 Pedetes capensis
AAAAAAAAAAAAAAAAAAAAAAAAAAAAAAAAAAAAAAAGGGCCAGGGTGCAGCTCAGTAGTACAGCACTTGCAAAGCATGCAAGCACAAGGCCCTGGGTTCAACCACCAGTACCATAAAAAAAAGAAAATGGAAAAAGAAAAGAAAAGAATAAAGTTATCTAGGACTCAGGGATCACAGGACACAGGCTTCTATTGCAAATTAAGAACGCAGAATCACTATTAGAATAGTTGGAATAATATGATCAAAAAAACTTGACCATCCATGAAAATATCTTTATATATTATTGATAATATGAACAGAAAAATGCAGATTCTTTGCCCTTTCAATGTAGTTATTTAGGTACCTGAAATATGTTTGCAAGCTTTTCTTTCTTTTTCTTCTTCAAATTGACAGATAACATGCCATGTATTTATAGGTACAACATCATGCTTTGAAATATATGTACATTGTATGATGGCTAAATCAAGCTAATTAACACATGCCTAACCCAAATAGTTGTCATTTTATTGGTGAGAACACTTAAAATCTTAGCATTTTTCAAGAATAAAATATATTGTTACTAACTATAGTCACCATGTTGTACAATAGATCTCTTGAACTTATTCCTTCCATGTAAATGGAATTTTTAATCCTCTGATCAATGCGTTTGTAAGCTTCTAAGGGCAGAGTCTTTGAATTATTATTGTTTCTTTTCTCACTACTATAATACTAGGCACACAGTTGTTGTTATTGTTAGGTGCCATGGAGTGGGATCTGACTTGTAGAGACCCTTACAGGGTTTTCACAGGAATTAAGGTTTCATTCAGAGGCATATCTAGGAATTCCTCACTAACAGGAATTTTAATCCATAATAGTTAAAATTTTTCAAATCCTATGAGCTCTCAAAGTGTGGTCTCCAGACCAACAGTACCAGCACTGCCCCAGAACTTGTCAGGAAGGTGGATTCTTTGACCCTAAACCTAAACCTACTGAATCAGAAACTTTGGTGAGTACAGCCAAGATTGTATTTTAATAAATCTTTCAGGTGATGTTGATGCACATTAAAGTTTGAGAACTATTGTGATATAATCAATAATAGTATTATGGAGCTCATCTCTTCCTAAAAGGAAGGCCATGGAGAGAAAGATTTATTTTCAATATCTGGGTCATGCCTGTGGTATTACTAAATATAAATTTGGTAGATTAGACAATAATCTTATGCATTAATCTCATCAAATTTCAAAGGCTGTATTTCATCTCAAAGTGTCAAAGGTCAACATTTAATGTTAGCTAAATCCAATACATTTATCAGTTGCAAAAATAATCTTGGCACAAGGTCTATATCCTTTCTGCCCTTCTCTCACTTCCTGTATATGATGTGGGCATGACCAAGCAGTCAAACTGGAAGAATAAGTGCTTAGGGACCTAATCTAAATAGGGAAAAGCAGGAAGCAAACAGGATCATATGTCCCAAGATGATCTGTTGAAGGCCATACCTTCCCCAGTTGCTAATCACCAGTCTTCTTTGTCTTGAGCAAAAACACAACTACATTGAATTCATTATTTTTCAGGTTTCTGTTAGCTGAACACCATCCCTATCTGACACAAAAGCTAAAAAATTTTTTTACTCAAACATTTAACTTTCACCATAAACATAAAGGAATTATTTAGATCCTTTAGAAGTTGAATCAGCGACTGTCAGAATAGGACAGAGCTGGGTCAACAGAACAGAACAAAGAAAGCATTTCTATTCTTTGTGATTACAACTGTCTAAACATTTCTGACAGATTTCATGTGTTAATGTTTTTCTGAATGTCATCTTACAGAACTTAAACAACAAAGAATCAAAGTCAAAACTTGAACACGCTAATCAAAGAAAATGAAGTGTAATCGTTTCTTTGGAAGCTAAATTGCATCAACATTTGAATATCCATTCTTTCTTTCCTCATCTCAACATTGTGTACTATCATTATCTATTCTTTCAGGGTTTTGAAAGGCTTTAGAATCTGCTGATTGTCATCAACTAGCTACTGAAGCCACAAAGCTCTGTAATACCACTGGACCATGGCAAATGTAAAAAAGATAGTTAACTACTGCAAATGGGGTTTCTATTGCCAACAAACGGCATTACAAAGCTGGAGTTACAGTGCTCACACATCTGGACACTTTCAGACAGCAAGCTGTACATGAGCATGAACAAAACCGCCTGGGATTAGTCAGATATCCAATGATTCCATAGTGAAACCTGGCAAATCCAGAATCTAGTCACTTTGCTGTTGACAGATAAAATATACAAGATCAGAAGAAATGAGTTGTTTCTGGGCAAGTCCTTCCTCCATATACCCCTAATGCAATATCAAATTATTTTGTATAACAAGAGTATTTTGAATTATATATGCCATGGAAATATTTTATTATCTCCTACATTCACTTGGGGTAAATACTACTTAATTTGACTCCCTTCTGAGTAATTAAAAATGCATTATCTCAATGGGAAATAGAATTAGTTTCATTATGCAATTAATTTGAGTTAAAAACAGCCAGATAGGAAGCCAAATGCTCAGAGGTCATAGGCTTGATGATACATAATTAGAAAACCAGAAGATAATACAATATAATGATTGATATAACACATTGAGAAAGACAAGTCCATTCCAAACAGTTCTTTCTTAAATATGTTGACAGTTAAGCATGAGGACTGGCTAATGACAGTATCACCAACTGGTTTTCACATATATTTGTTACACACATATATACTTATTGCATGTACATGAAGAGAATGATGTTTCTTTTGACCTTGCCTAAAACTAATATACATACTGAAGAAGAGACATGGCTATTTTCCCATAAAAGGAGCTGCAATCTAAAACATTAAAAAAAATCTGAATTCTAAATGGCCATAATTTTCTGAAAGAACAATGTAGTGTTGCAAAAAGAAGATTTGATAGGAATCAGAAGTTTGTGCTGAATTACGAGTCTCAAATTCAAATGCCCAAAGGGACCAAGCAGTCAGAGCTAAAGACTGAATGCATCTAGGGGAGAAATGGATGTAAGCGCATGCTCTGTTTAAAGACCACTTGACTCCAGCTGATTAAGGTCAGGAGCATACTTACCCACTGTTACCATACCATCTGATTTTTTTAAACAAGAAATTCAAATATTTCCATGAAATCAAGTATTTTTAAAATGATGACAACTAATTTAAAAATACTGTGTGGTTCCAGGACTCCGGGGGTGAAAGACATTAGCACCAGATGCTGTCTAGACCTGGTGCTGCTACTAAATCTGGGTCTCTCTGGGACTGTTTCCATATCTGTAAAGTATATATGCATGTTTCTATTGGCATCAGATGTTTATTCTGGTCCTTTGATGTAACAAATTTGTGAGGAAACTGTTTAGAGATTTTAATTCTCAGTAAGTTAGAGTATTGAAGTAACATCAACATCAGAAAAGATAACTTCAAAATGCTGATGCATTCTTAGAGACTTGATTACTAACCCAAGAGGTTGACTTATTCAGAGAAATTTCTGTTAATATGCCATACAGAGTTAAGTGAACATTCTTTAAATAAGCAGAGACAAAGTTTCAATTTTTGAGAATTAATGCTACCTCCTAGTCAAATGTTGGGAGAAGGACCTGGCAACCCTCTCCCAAAAATCAATCTGCCATTGAAAACCCTATGAACAGCAGAGAAGCACTGACAATAGTGTTTCCCCTGTTATACAGAGGGTCACTATGAGTCGGATACCAACTCGATGGCACCTAACAACAACAACAACAAGTCAAATGGGCTATGGTTTAGCTCAGTTGGTAGAGTGCTACTCTGTACTCTCTGAGGCCCTGAGTTCAATCCCTGCATCACAAAAATGGGAGAAGGACAGCAATCCACTCCCAAAGCAATCCACAAAACAATCAGCCGTTGAAAACCCTATGAGGGTTGCTGAGTTGGACCCAACTTGATGGCACCTACCAAGAAGTAGCCAAGAACACACATAGCTTGACCTAGGCTCAAAGCCCAGCTCCCTACTTACTCAACTTTAACCTTATGCAAGTTACTTAAGGTCTGTGTACCTTGATTTTTCATTTATATAAATGGGGATCACAGTTCCTACCTCACAGGGTTACCATGAAGGTTAAGTGAGATAAAGTGCTTAGAACAGTGTCTGAGAAAGAAAACATCAAAGAAGAGTCAGCTACTGTTATTGCTAAAATGCTAAATGCTAAAATCCCACATGAATAGCTAAATCAATCAAATCTCCTACATTGAGTGAACTAGCATTTTACTCTAAAATACCTAAAAGAAATTAAGTGTTATCTTCATTCAATGAAAAACCAAAATCAATGGTTTGCTAAAAACAACTCCATTGGTAACTTGCAAACGAAGACCTAACATGCAACAATTCATAGAAATCTAACAGAGGTCAACCTAGGAAATGCAGGTCAATGCAGTAGAACAGAGGCCATGCAAAATCAAACAGTGTGAACGAAGGCTTCACTCTCCGTTTACACCCCCTTGTGATTAATTAACAGCCGCACTGCATCCACCCACCAGCTGTATCCTTGCTCTTATGCCTGACCCCATCCAAGGACTACAACAATATAATGAAAACTGTGCTTCTAATTGTCCAGCAGGCGATCATGGCTTGGCTAAGAAAGGCTCTTTCACTCCCCTCCTTTCTGATTAACTAGATGGCTTTATAAATCCTCTTAATAACTTCATTTGTGTAACCCAAGGCTAGCTGCCCTTCCTTCCTGCTGTGAAGAGGGCTCAGCTGCTTATCTTTGGATGTGACCCATCAAAAGAGAATTGTTAGAAAAATAAATAAATAAAAATCTGCTAAATTGACAAGTAATGCTGATCTCACATTTCCTTTAATTTAGCAACGTGTTCTTGGGTCATAGAAGAAGTCTACATACAGGCAGTAAATTGTGAGACTAGCAGAAATCTTTACTAGTTTATAAAAAAATAAAAAACCCTTATGACTGTCTCATAAGCAGTAAATTAGAAAATAGCCAACAGGCTCATGTAAAGTAACTAACATTCACAGAACTTTTTTTTTATCACTGCTAAATGATTTCCACATGCATTATCTCATTTAGTCCAACAACTTTGGGAGGTAGTACTATTGCTATTCTCATAAGTAAGAAAGTTGTACAAGATCACAAGATTACTGAATGTCAGATATGTGCTTAATTTCAGGTTTTCTGATTTTGAACTCAATGAATGCTTTATTCACTGTAACATGTGTGCCAATTTTTCATCTCTTGTCTTTTAGTTCTACCACCAACTTGCCTTTCTATATTTTGTACCACCAGGGCTAAGAGTTTGCAATCCAAATTCCCCACACTCCTTTACCAGTCACTACCTTTCCATTTGGTTCTACTCCATTAGAGATTGTGTTAGTTAGCTTTCTGTGCTTAGACAAAATACCTGAGATAATTAACTTAAGAAGAGGAAAGATTTATTTTGGTGCACAGTTTCAGACATTGCAGTCCATGGTCACCTGTACCCATTATTTTGGGGCATGTAGTGAGGCAGAGCATTACGGTGGGAATTACATGGTAAAGAAAGCTACTTGCCTCAAGAAGGGGCTGGGCTCCTAATACCCTCTTCAAGAAAATGCCCCTATCAGGGACATCTCCTAAAGGATCCACCACCTTCCAATAGTACCACAGGCTAACCACTAAGCCTTTAGCATATAGGCCTTTGGATGCCATTTAAAATGCAAGCCAAAATAGAGAATAAGATGGAGATGGAGAATGATGGAGAATAAGAAAGCATGATAAAGATAGATTCGGTCTTGATACTTAAAATAAGGCAGTTAATGGCAGTTGCTATAGGAACTGTGGGGTTGCTGTGACTCTGGGCTTCATAGCACAGGGATAGAGAATGCTTTTTTCTTGTTTCCAATCTTGGGTGAGACAGCATCTCTTCAGTGGATCCAGAATTAAATGCAGGTCTCTCCAACCCACATGCAACAGCTAGAAGCTCATGGGTTCCAGCCTGGGGTGTTAGTTGCTTCTAACCTTGGATCACCTTTTCTTCCTTTTTGTACCTCCAACACCTTCTTTGCTGTTCCAGCTTGCCAACACATGTTATTGTTTAAAGTACCTAAAGTGGCTTCTAGTTTCTTCCTGCATCATGCTTTATAAACGTATATCTACATCCCTTTGGGAAGGGGATAGAAAATAGAAGACAATGTTCTTGCCTTGAAGATACTTGTAATCCATCTGGGTGGTAGAACTAAAACATTTGCACAAAGGGTAAATAAGACAAAATAGATATAAGAAAGGGCTGAGGTAACACTCAGAACATTCATGCAACGAGAAAGTCAATGGGCACTTCATGTCAAACTCCACTGGCCTGCTGTTAGGAGAGGGACTTGTACTTGTGTTCTTCCTTTGGCAGGCATGCAGTCAAGTCCCTTCTCAGCTGGTCCAGAGGTAGTCCCTTGTCCAGCCCACCCCTGCACAGTCTACCCTTCTTATCTTCTGAATCACTTCCCCTTTGTGGACATGTTTGGTTCATATTTCCTGACCCATAGCCATCTCCAGTGCCAACTTGTCTGCCTCCTTGTTCAGTTTCCTGATCATTAACTTCTGGCTCATTATACCATTTGCATCCCTAAAGCCCCCATTTGCATCACCATACATAAAAACCTTTTTGCCTGTAGTGAAAAGGGGCACAATTAGGGTGTGTATAATTTGGGACAGAACTGCTAATTATAACAGGGTTTGAGTGGGAGAAAAAGTGATTGAATAATTGTTAGACTGTTAGTATTTTTTCAGACCTCATTAAATTTACTGATTTCACTTTCTTCTTCCCTAAAGTTGAAGAGGGGCTGGGGTTTAGCTCAGTTGGTAGAGTGCTGCACCATGCTTCCTGAGGACCTGGGTTCAATCCCCAGCACCGCAAAAATGGAAGGATGTGGCAATCCATTCCCAAAGCAATTTCAAAACAATCAGCCATGAAAACCCTATGAGGGTCACTGTGAATCAGATGTGACTCAACGGCACCTAACAATAACAAAAACATATCATTTGGGAATGAGTTTAAATTATTTATTTTTAAAACAACAACTAGTCTTTACTGAGGGCTTAATCTGTACCAGGTATTTTGCATATGTTAACTCGTTTTTAACTCTCCAAAACAAATGCTCTCCATTTTACAGATAAGAAATTAGGCCCACAATATAGAAGTTACTTCTTCACTATTTTCATCAGTTTGGGCTGCTATAACAAAATGCTATAACCTATGCTAATAAACAACAGAAATTTTATTTCTTATATTTCTGAAGGCTGGGAAGTCCAAGATCAAGGAGCTTGCAGATTTAGTGTATGGTGAGGACCTGATTCTTGCTTCATGGACTGGGCATTCTCACTGTGTCCTCACATGGTGGAAAAGAGCATGGCAGCTCTCTACATAAGGGCACTGATCTGATTCATGAGGGCTCTGCTTTCATGACCTAATCACTTTCCCAAGGTGCCATCTCCTAATAGCATCCTGTGAGTGGTTAGGTTTCAATGTATGAATTTTGGGAGGATACAAATATTCACACTATAGTGTCCATGTTCATTACTTGCTACTGACAAATCCATGTCTCATCACTTGACTAGGCTGTGTGACTTGAGTTCGTGTGCTAAAATACAATGCTAAACTGCCCCTGTCTCCATGGATGCAGTTCGGCATTTGTAACAACCACCAAAGTACTTCTGTAGTCATTATCCTCATACATAGGACAGCATCACAGGGCAGAGCCTCTGTTAAGAACAGAGGGGAAAGAGGTGGTTCTGGACTAGCTCAGCTTCTCTGTTTCATAGGTAGGGATTCTGCATATGACTACATTTGAAAAGGTCTCCACCGCACATGCTAAAGTAGTACTTCATGCTTTCTCAGCTCGCAGAGGTGGTTTAGAAGAAGAAACATACTCTCTTCCACATGGTAGATCAGCCCTTCTGCTTCATGTATGTTCACACATCTCAAGGCCTTAAGAAGGATGGAGGGAAGACATGTGCATGGCGCATGCCTCTAATCTCAGTGACTTGGGAGGCAGAGGCAGGAAGATCACAAGTTCGAGCCCACAGGCAGCCTACATAACTTAGTAAGACCCTGTCTCAAAATAAAAGGGAAAAAATGGGCTGGGGGTGCAGCTCAGGGGTAGAACACCTGCAAAGCAAACATAAGGCCTTGGGTTCAACTCCCAGTATCACAAATAAACAAAAAAAGGATGGAGATAAAACATAGCCACTATTCTAAAAATCACAGGTATTTTTGCATCCTTTTATCCCTACAAATAGCAGAAAAGGATGGGAATGTTTCTCTGTGGTTCCTTCTAGTTGTGTGCCTTTTCTTGCACAGGTGCTAGCCATTTTCTGTCCCCTGAACTATTTAGCATCCTGATATCTTTGCCTGAACTGTGGAACTGAACTATGGAGCTAGTATAGCATTGCATAGGGATGAGAACAGGGATCAGAGAATAAAGTCCCACGCCTATGGGAAAGTATATAGGTAGGTGAATCAGGGCATCAGTCCTGTTATGTGACTGAAGCAGTAGTAGCTCAATAGATACAGAATTGAATTCAAGCAACTAAGTTCTATCAGGAGAAATTTAGTCATTGGTCAGTGGGTCAGGATGTGTTTTTTTGAAGGGAGCATTTTGTGTGTGGGGGGGTCCCTAACATTCATTAGGAATATTGTTCTGATTCATACAGAATCTTATGCTTTTAAGACTAGCAAAGTAAATGTATCATGATGGGGGGGAGACTCTAAGAAACAAACAATCTCTCTCCAAATAATGTTTCCCTTTACCATTATAGAAATTGCATTTGGATTTGGCAGAATTCTTAATGTTATTTTCATCCCAAGCAATGTCTTCTTTTAATCCAAAAGAGAGCACTAGGGAAAAAAATAAGATCTATTTTCTTTGATGACAAGGGTTTTTATCTAAAATATATGTGGCCACACCAGTTAAGATCCTCCTTAGTGTCGGAGCCAGAAGTGAGTCACAAGCCAAGTGCCCAATCAGTCTTTGTAAACTTATGATTAGCTTTCAGCCTAACAGAGCCTGTATTTGTCACTAGGATACTTGCTTCTCCAGTTACTGGTTAAAGGATCAGTGACATACTTCAAAGATTTTGGGAACAGTTTCTGTTCTTTTAGAAGAGCTCTTGTTCTCTGAAAAATAAATGCTAGATTTGTTCATTTGCTCCAAAAAATGAAAGGAACATTTCTTTTGATTGTTTTCCAACTCCACCTCCATATTTCAACAGTGGAAAGCCATACATTCTTTCCTTCTGCTAGGAGAATTTGTGAGTAAGCTGAGGTCCAACATATGCAATTTCCAACCTTGGGAAGTCAGAATACTACATAGAAACTAACATTGAATTTATTTAGCTAAAAATATTATATAATAAAGGGATAAAAATTTAAACTTTCATAAGTTATCATTCATTCATTCATTGAGCAAATTAAGCACCTACTATAGTTCAGGCAGTATTTTGGTGCTACTATACAGAAATGATAGATAAAAATTTCTGTCCTTACAGACTTTACATTTTAATTGAGGGGAAATAGATATCATAATGTACATTAAACTATATAGTTTGTTACATGGTGTTTTGGAGAAAAAAATAAAACAAGGGCTGGGCACTGCCTGTAATCCCAGCAATTTTGGAGGCTGAGGCAGGAGGATCACAAATTTGAGGTCAGAGGCATCCTGTGCAGCAAGTAAGACCCTGTCTCAAGATAAAAAATAAAAAAGAAGCTAAAAGTGCAGCTCAGTAGTAGAGCACTTGCCTAGCATATATAGGGCCATGGGTAAAAGGCCCTAGTACTGCTGAATGAATGAATGAATAAATAAATAAAATAAATTTAACTAAAATTTAACAAGGGAAGGATAATAGGGCTCCCAAGGTGTGTATATATGTGTGTGCACAAGCATAATACACTTGTTTGCCACAGGATTTGGCAATAGCTTACCAGGAAGTAATTTTTTAGAAGACATGGGAAAAGATAGTGGGCTACAGGGACATACGCAGGGAGAATGTTCCAGATAGAGGAACCACAGCACAAAGGCTTGAAGGTACAAGCATGCCTGGCTACCCATGGGGCATTAGGCAGGACAACAAACCTGGAGCTGAACTGGAGAGAAGAGTAAGAGCTAAGGTCAGGGTAAGGGCTTTGGCTTTGTGCAAGGACGAGGAAAAAGTAAATAATATCCAGAATAAAATACTCAATAATTATTGCTGTTGTTGTTATGTGCTGTCAAGTCAGGTCTGACTCATAGTGACCCTCATAGGGTTTTCAATGGCTGATTGTTTCAAGATTGTTCCAGGAGTGGATTGCCACATCCTTCTCCCATTTTTGTGGTGCCGTGGATTGAACATACAGCCTCAGAGAGTGCAGAGCAGTGCCCTAGCCCCACTCAATAATTGCTGTTGTTAGGTGCCATCAAGTTGTGTTGACTCCTAGCCCTAGCGACCCTCATAGGGTTTTCAATGGCTGATTGTTTCGGGATTGCCTCCAGAGTGGATTGCCATGTCTTTCTCCCAACTCAAAAATCAGGAGATCATTAATAAAATTAAATACAAATTTAAATAAAATTCATGTCGTAAAGCCATATTTTATTACTACTGATCATATTTAAAGAAAAAGGTACATATTTATCATAATCACTGACTTGAAGGCATGGCTGAAATGATTACAATCTAAGTGTTGTTGTTGTGTTGTTGTTAGGTGCCATCGAGTCGGTATCTGACTCATAGCGACCCTCATAGGGAGAATTGAACTCGGGACCTCAGAGACTGCAGCCCAGCGCTCTACCAACTGAGCTAAATCCCAGCCCCACAATCTAAGTAGGTGGGGGATTTCTGAGTAGATAGTTTAACTATGTAGATTTACTGTGTAGGTTACTGTCATAAGAAACTCATGAAACATGGCTCCCCTGCCCCACAAAAAAGATAAAACTCTTCATGTAGTTCTACTAATGACAGGATTTCATTTCCCTTCCCTTGGATCTTCAAGACCATTTGTTTTCCAGATTCTTCTATTAAAACAGAAACACTGGCTCTGGATGTGTACGGAGCAGGGAGGGGAGTAGGAAGTCATATCTTAAAGAGTTAACAGTTCATTTATTCCTAGAAGCAGTGGACAGCTATCTGACTTCAAAATCCTGAGTGAATAAAACATGGCTTGGGTTCACGGGCATGAGAGTAAAGGTGGCATAAGGAGAGGGAAAGGTAAAAAAGTAAGCTTTACCAGGCATAGTGGTGTATACTTGTAGGCCCAGCTATTCAGGAGACTGGGGCGGGAGAATCACTTGAGCCCAGGAGTTTGAGACCAGGTTGGGCAACATAGTGAGACCCTGTTTAAAGCAAAATGAAATAAAATAAAACAAAGCAAGCAAGTTTTAATTATATTTCTATTACTCTGTATAAAGGTCATAAGCCGTGAGCGAATTACACTGACACTGAATTCCAAGAGTATCTTTCTTTTAGATAGAATAGACCATATACAAATAACGCCCAAAACAACATAATACCACCTTGTAGCATGCAGGTACTTTTAGCCATATGACACTGTTTGGCATAGAATTTATTTTCTCTTTCTGAAGAACCTATTTATTTGCATAATGCACATGAATGTGAGATGGATATTTGGGACCACAGATGCAGTGGAACCACTTTGACAGCCTTTTTTGGATTTATTACCCAGTGTGAATGGGCAGCCTAATAATAACTTTGATTTCCATATGAGACCTTATTTGTTATACACACAGAGCATACTGACCAGAATTCCAAGGCCAAGCACTTCCCTTATGAATTAATTAAGCAATCTGGTGTACACATCTCTTGCCTAGGCAAAGATGTGGTGGTGACAAACACGTGCCCTGGAAATCCTGCATTGGTTTGAATCTCGGCTCTACCATTTACAAATTTTGTGTCCACGGGCAATGTGTATGTATTTGTACATTGATTTCTTCATCCATGAAATGAAGAGAATAGGTTACTGTGAGGATAACATGAGATAAAACATGTAAAGTGCTTAGAACACATCTAGCACATGGTAAGCCTCAATAAATGGTGACTGTTATTACTACAGTAAAACAATAGTTTTTAGAATAGGTATCACTGGGAAGATCTAATTCCGTTGTAAACACATTATTTCTTACATAAAAACTTAATCCTTCTCAAAACTCCTGTTAACATTTTCATGGGCATAAACTAAAATCATTAAAGCTCTAGTGATATTAAAAAGTATTGCTTGGAATAGTATGATTATTTTCAATTGCTAGTGTGACATTGTTAATTCTGCCTTATTAAATATTGAAGAAGAGCCATCACCATTGGGAAGAAATTAAAATACAGCATATGAAATTAAGCTAATTTGTCTTTATGGAATAAAATGTTAGAGAGTCCCAGATGTTATTTTAATCATAAGCATGTATTTCCTAAAAAATATTGTGTCATGCATATGCCCACAAAACAGAAGCATCCCTGGGTAAGTTGAGACCCTTCAAGAACACACCTTGCGTCTGTGTTGTGCTAAACTAGGGACAATACTGAAATGCATAAGTCAGATTAACATGTCCAAAGAAGAATGTCAAATTTCAAGCCTTGTAGAGCAGAGAGGCCAAGAGGAAATATAAGGTAATAATAAAGAAACCAGGCAAAATTTGTATCAGATCTGGCTTTACAACCTGGAATTTCTCCATTTTTTTCTAATTTGTTGTAAGATTAAAACTTAAATTATGGTGCTGATTTTGGGGCACTAAATGTTTTATGGGCTGGGTTTGGCTCAGTTGGTACAGCACCATGCTGCACTCTCTGAGGACCCATGTTTGATTCCCACCACTGCAAAAACAGTGGAAGGACATGACAATGACTTCTGAGGCAATCAGCCATCAAAAACCCTATGAGGGTTGCCATGAGTCAGACCTAACTCATTCTTGGAAAAATTGTTTTTAAATTCAAATACTTTCGATCAAAATATAATCAACTTAGTAACAAGAAGCTTTTTTAAAAAAGAAAAGCATTTCTATTTTACATTTTATTCATAAAATAAATTTTGATATATTGAATGTATAATTCTATACAATTAGATGTTATTGAGTCTTAAGTTTTCATTAATATTTCTTTAAAAAGTAAAAGAAAACTGTACAAGATTCTCTATAAACAGAAGTAAAACGTTCAATTATAATGAAATATACAAGGCACAACTGTATAATGCCAAGAAAAAGAACGATAATTTTGATAAGAAAATGAATTTAAACTGTA
The DNA here is from genome assembly GCA_007922755.1 of Pedetes capensis. Classification (NCBI taxonomy): domain Eukaryota; kingdom Metazoa; phylum Chordata; class Mammalia; order Rodentia; family Pedetidae; genus Pedetes; species Pedetes capensis. The sequence continues at coordinate 13,258 of VMDO01008829.1, forward strand.
ATGAACTCTCCAACATCATATGCAAAGAATTCTATATTGTTTGAACAATTAAAAAATAATATACTGTATGTCCTAACAAACATTTCCTATTCTTTTTACTAGGAAGCTAATTAATGACAAATGAGAAGTGTAATTCATTACAGATGACAAAGTGTGTTATATGCTAGCCAGATTCAGTACAATGCCAAGTAAAATGTGAAAAACAAATGAGAAGGGTCTACCCCCCATAGACAACATCTACAGAAATTAAAATGAGTATTAAAGTAATTTTCCAGAATGTAGGTTCCATGGCCTACACACATCACAAAGATGATGTCTAAGACAAGAGAAACTAGTGACAAATTGGTATCGGGCATCTAGGAAATCATTAGCACCAACAAAACTTGATTGGGATGAACTGGAGAAGGAGGCAGACAGGGTGTCCCCATGGCCTGGACCATATGACCTACTATCCCATATCATTCTGGGATAAATAAAAAAGATTATCCAATCAAATTAGGGGCTTTTGCTTTATTTTGTTTTTCTTCCTATCTTACATGAGAAATATAAGGGAAATTAGATAATTTTCCTATTTTCAGAAAAATAAGACTCTTTTCCATTTGAATGCTTGAACAGAAGATGAATAGAGAGTGAAAGTGGTATCACTTTTGATTAAGAAATACCTAGGAGCTCAAAATAAAAAATTTATGAACATAACATTTGGGCATTTAAAATTATGATTTGGTGCATTAATTATGGCAGAATTTGTCCATAAGTGTACATGAATTCCCTCTGCAGCCAATGTATTGCTTGAGGACAATATTTCTGAGACTTGTGATTCATCTTTGTACATGCCCTAGGGTTAAACTGCCTTTCATCTTTATAAATCTGAAAGAATGATTAAGATGGAAATGTTTCACAGGAATACTGCTTCAATTATGTAGTATGTGTCAGTTCACCCTTCCCAAATAGTGACCATAGCATAAAAATCACACGCACATACACACACACACACAAATAACAGAAACAATGCAGCTCTTTCCCCTTACATTTGACTCAAATTTGCCTGCTTAGTAATAATAAAATATTGTCCCATGTTATTGCTTCAAAAAGCATTTGTTTCCAGTGACCCTTGGGAATGCTATGTACTATATCTCTTCATTTTTGCCCTTAGCAAAATTTTCTTATTTGGATCACTCATTAAAAAATATTATTTCAATAGGAATCATGTACATCCTGGGTCCTTCAGTTATTAAGAGTTTTTGACTGTTTTATTTCTACAGTCAGTTCTCTTGAAGATGAGTGATAGCATCAACTCTCTTTGACTGGAAACCATCTTTTTCTTAAAAAAAAAAATGCAACACTTCTCAGACAAACCAAATTGACTAGTTATCACTGCTGCCAATCCAGGTCCCTGAGTTCCAGAAGGTAGAAATGTCTCTACCTTTGAACTCACAAAATAATAGGACAAAAGTTCAAGGTGAATTTGAATAAACAATGAAGGGCAAGGAGCCACTATTCTCTAAGGGCTGCTTGCTTGACTCTTGGCATCTCTACTTACCATTCCCAGTTTTTCCCCTAGTTTTGAAATCTCAAACATCTACCCAAGCAATAATTGCCTAACTGCTTTGTTTATTGCTTGTATTCTTTCACTGAAATTATTTTCCTAGACCCTCTTTCAAAAAAAAAAAAAAAAGATAACAATAAAGGGGCTGCAGATGCAGCTCAGTGGTAGAGCACCTACTGAGGGAGCACAAGGCCCTGGGTTCAACCACCTAGTACTGAAAAAAAAAAAGATATCCAACTAACTTTCTCAAAACAATGCTGGGCACACATCACTGTTACTCAAGATTTTAATGGGTTCCTCACTGAATACAATTCAAATTCAGTGCGGTATCGTAATAATTAGACATACTTCAAACTCAAAAGTTTTATAATAGGACTCTCTACCTTCCTTCTGCATTTTCTATCCTGGTCTGTAGCATCACCATCAACCCAATCTCTAACGCCAAAGGTTGGGCCTTTCTCTCCCATTTCTTCATTCCCAATTGGCATAAAAGTCCACTCAATACATTGAGAGCTGTCTTCTTCACTTTAGCCCCTTTGCTAGGACCTTGGCCCAGCCTCTCTTGCTTCTTATCTTCATCTGCCCTTATATTGCCATATTCATTTACTGGGAGATTAACTATCTATCTATCTATCTATCTATATGGATAAATATATATGTATATATATGTGTTATATATATGTATTTATGTATGTATATATACATATATATGTGTGTATGTATGTATATATGTATATATGTATATGTGTGTGTGTGTGTGTATATATATATATTTGTTATTATTAGGTGCTATGGAGTCATGTCTGACTCATAGCGACCCTTATAGGGTTTCCAATGGCTGATTGTTTCAGGATTGCCTTGGGAGTGGAATACCATGTCCTCCTCCCATTTTTGTGGTGCTGGGAATCAAACCTGGGACCTCAGATACTGCGGAATGGCACTCTGCCAACTGAGCTAAATCCCAGCCTGTGTGTGTGTGTGTGTGTGTGTGTGTGTGTGTGTGTGTGTCTGTGTGTGTGTATGTAAATATACACATGTATACTGTTTTTACATTATTGGACAAATTCTATCATATTGCAATTACTATATTGTATACATTTAATGTATAGCTCACTTGTTACTCTTGAAGGAGGTCTGAAATATAATCATCCATAGAAGAAAAAAAGAAAAGGACATCTTTCCAAAGTTACTTATAACCACTTATTTCATCTACTTTCTGCTTTAAACTGGTTTACTTATTTTTTCCTTTGCCTTGCAAATACCATTCTTATCTCTGTCTGTGTTCAAAACTTTCACTTTTTCCCCACAGTAATTTCTGCTCATTTATTATTTATTGCATTTATTTGCAGTGCTAGAGAATGTCTACTCCTTTTAATTTTTCAGAACTTACTTTTAGAGCCATTCTACCATTCTTCCTCCAGCAGTTCAAATCCAAGCCAGTCATAAATCTTGGCCTATTTCCCAGTACCTAGCAATTATCACCCTTTAGACTCTCAGAAGGCTTTTAGCTTCTATCACATATTTAACCTTCAGTGATACTCTATATTTTCTTTTCATTTACATGCCTACTATATACTAATGTATGTGAACAGTCAGCATAGATAGATAGATAGATAGATAGAGAGATAGATAAAACACACATATGTATATATATGTAATTAAACAATGGAAGTCATTGAAGGGCAAAAACCATATTTGGCTCTATTTGAACTCTTAAAACCTCTCATAGTTTCCTATATAATATATAAGAAGCAATCAATAATGCTAATTAATGAAGACAACTACTAGATAGGCAATATATGTAGACTCCATATGTTAGTATTTCATTTGTGTTAATGAAATTTGTATTAGTTATTTTTCTTGTCACTGTGACAAATACCTGAGAAAAACAATTTAGGGGGAGAAATTATTTATTTGGCTCACAGTTTTAGAGGATTAGTTCATAGTGGCAGGAAGAGCATGGTAATAGAGTAGGTGGGCAGGCCTGTGTGGTGGAGCTCCTCATACCAGGGCAACAGGAAGCAGAGACTGCTCACCAGAACTGGGAGCCTGGGTGAAACCTTAAAACCTGCCTGCAGACCTATTCTGCCAACTGAGTCCCACCTACCAAAGTTCCACACCTTCCCAAGACAGTGCCACCCACTGGGGACCAAGCATTCAAAAATGAGTCTTGGAGGCTACTTTATATTCAAGCCATGAAAGAATCCAATAACTTCAGAATAAACTTTGACTTTCTGATAACAAAATACTGAGAGGAGGGTTGGGGATGTAGCTCAGCAGTAGAACACTTGCCTAACTTGCAAAGCCCTGAGTTCAACCTCAGCACACACAAAAAACAAACAAAACAAACAACAAACAACAAAAGAAAGACAGAAGGAAGGAAGGAGAAAGAAAGAAAGGAATGAAGGAAGAAAGGACGGAGGGGGGAGAGAAGGAAGAGGAGAGGAGAGAAGAGGAAAGGCAAGGCAAGGCAAGGCAGAGAGTTCAGGCCCAGCTATAAGCAATGGTTTCACCACTCATGCAATGGTTATCAAAAATGTTACTTATGAAGAACCTCATTTGACTCTCAGCTGAGACAAATTTATTGCAAAAAGAAAGCCTTTCAGTTATTTAATAATTATACTGAAGTTGTTTCCATGTCCTAAATATTGGATCACTTACTAGATCCAAGGAGCTACATTTCGGTAAGAAAAATAATTCGGACAAAAATCAACAAGTCCATGATAATGTAGCTATTTGAAATATACTCTCTCACTGAACTTGGGGATTAATCAAGAGAAGAAAACTATCACTCAAAGGTTTGATTTCAGGAAAATGAAAATGTCTATCAATTTACCATAAAGTTGCTCTGTGTAACCAACAACCATCACTAGTACTTGAAAAAGTACAGAGAGAAAATTGGGGGGACACTGTTCTGTAGGAATAACTGTTGGTTTTTGTAGCTGAGTAGCAGTCATTTCAATTCAATAAGTAATAGCAGGGCATGGTGGCACACACACCTGTAGTTCCAGTATTTGGGAGGCTGAGGCAGGAAGATGGTGAATTTGAGTCCAGACTGGGAAAAATAGTAACATCTTGACTGAAAAAAAATCAATTCAACAAATATTTACAAATTATGAACTCAGTGTCTAAGATAGTTCAAGGGGTTCTCTAGAATGTACTTATTTTTCCTACTCCTCTATGGCAAGGAAAGTTTCCAAGTGCCCTCAAAACTTACAACACTTGAATAATTTATTATTTTACACACCAAATAAATTTGAAAACTGTTTTGTGTTAAAGCATATCAACTGTGTATTCTCCATAAGTGGGATATGTTATATAATGAGCAAATATTTTACAGGACATTTGTAACTTAGAGATATTTTCCAGGTCATTTGAATCATTTAAATATATTAGGTTTGTCTCGTTATATTTGTCAAATTCCTTCTCAATTTAAGAATTTATTTATTTATTTTTGCCTGAAGGAACAAAGCCATTTAAGAAACTATAACTACAACTTGTTTGTGCTTTTTGGCTAAATAAATAAATGAAAATAAATAGCAACTTTCAGAAACCATTTTCCCTGTGTTTCTCCATGTTGGATTGTTCTTTGCCTTCCATTCTTTCCTTTTATAACTTGTTCCTGTGGCCTCTCCTTCACCAGGCTAACAGCTTCTGTCGGCAGGCTTTTATTCAATACAGTATCAAAAGCTTTGCAGAAAAAAAACGGAATAATCATGTTTACTGCTTCCTTTTGTTTATCCCATCAATTCTTGTGGAATTCAAACAAACCAAGAAAATGCATGTCTAATCAAAAATGTGAACTCACTCTTAGTTATTTTGGTGCATTCCCTTTTAAATATAATCTCATAATTAAAGGTTCTCTGAAAACTAATCAGTTTCAAATAAGATTAGTTTTACCAAATGCTTTCCATATCAACTATATGGCAAAGATTTGAAAATGTATTGTGTATATTGAGTTCCAAAAGAGAAGTTTATGTATGCAAATGCCACAGAAACAATTCAATATTTCCCATTTCTATTTCTGCAAATATTCCTTATGAGGCAGACATAATTCAACATTTAAAAATAATAGTGAATTTGGAGTTAAATATCATTAATTAAATAACAGAACTCATGTATTCTATGAAATGCCAAAGTAGACTTTTGAATGGTCTCATTACTAATGTTTCTAAATGGAATAAAAACTCTTCACTGAAGTCTTAGCCTTAAAAAATATCAGAACATCATCCTTCACTATTAATTTCATGTCATCATTTAAATATTGGTGACTTCACCACTTCTTTATATAATAGTTTTATACAGTAATTCTCTATTGTATAAAATTTCCCTGTCACTCAGGATGAATTTGTTTGCTTTGCTTTCCCCAGTGCTAAAGGTAGAGTTTCAAAGCCATGAAAAATTGGGTTCAAGTTCAGGTGCAGGTTTGATATGTTAAAATTTGGATGATTTGGGTTTGGTTCAGGTTCAGGTTTAAATCCTATGTGTATATAGCAGGGATTCAAAATGAACCAGACCCTGAACCCTGAACCCATTCTGGTTCAAACATTTTCAATTTTGTTTTTCTGAACCTGAGCCCAGTAAAAAACTAGGTTCAGGTCCAGATTTAATGTTTGCTGTTTGCTTGTTTGTTTTGTACCATAAGCTATTTTATTATACATAAAAACTAAAAAAGAAAATGAAAATAATTTGATTCTACACATTCTACACATGTTGTTGTTAGGTACCATCGAGTCTGTGTCCGACTCATAGCAACCCCATGTACAACATTCGAAACACTATTGTCAGTGCTTCTCCACTATCCATAAGGTTTTCAATGCCGGATTGATTTTGGGGAGCGGGATGCCAGGTCCTTCTTCCAAGCCTACAGCACCTGGTGTTCCCAGGCAGGCTCCCATCCAAGTACTAACCAGGCCCGACCCTGCTTAGCTTCTGAGCTCTGACAGGATCAGATGCCACAGTGCTATGGCTATAGGCTACCTACACATAGCATTATAATTATAAGCCCTGAACTGAAACCAAACCCGAACCCTCTACATTTTAACATATTCAACCTGCACTCAAACCTGAACCCAATTTTTCACAGGGTTGAAGCCCCGGTTAAAAGTAACTTTCTGAACAGCACCAATGATTTCCTGTGTCAAAGTACTATACAGTTGGAGCCTCAAGGCAGAGTGGAAAAAGCCATTATTGGTTCATTGGGCTATTTCTTCTCTGTTAGCCCCCTCTCTCCCCCTTTTAGAACATGACTCTCTGATCATTTTATCCTTCTTGCTAAGAACTAAATGGTCAGAAAGGTTTAAAAGTAGCAGTGGAATTCTTGTGTCTCATGGAACAAGTAAAAAAATGCTAAACAAAAACCTCTCGGCTTTTTCAATCCATTAGCTTGACAGAACAACATCAAGATGAGCCTTTTTGGCAACATACTATTAGAGATATGTGGCTTAGTGGAGATTCAAGATATAGCAAGAGAAGTCACAACCCAGAATGAAGCAGATTGGAAATGGAATTATCCTGGCTGGGTTGATGAGATCTTTGCCTCTGGGTAGAGTGGTTTTCCAGCTGAGACACCAAGTTCACCAAATTTCTAAAGGACGACTTATTTGCACATCGATTTCAGTGTCATTCAAGTGCAAACTACTCTCTGTAAGTACTTCCAACTTTTTCCTCTCCACAAAGACTTTGAGAAGGGGGGGAACTGATTGACCCAGGTGATTATCCAGAGGACAAGTAAATGCCACCATGTATTTTTTTTTTTTTACTAGAAGAGCATTCTTCCTATGTACATCATATTTTATACCTTATTGGATTATAGTGTAGAACATTTTTATGAGTGGGGAATGTTTCTGCAAAAGATCTTCTACATCTGTAGTTTTATTTATAGAGTATGAAATAAACACACAGAAGATCCATGTGCAAATGGGCCCACGTGAGTGAAGCAGGAGCCGGTGAGGAGGCATATCGGACACACCTCAGCTGCAGTGGCAGCTTAAGGAGGCATCCCAGGAATACATTAATCAATACATTCAAGAAATGCATTAATCAACACTGCCATGAAGGCTGGCATGGCCCCATTGTTTAACTATAGCATGCTAAATAACGCAGAGCAGCAATCTGAATGTGAATTTCTACCATGCTGCAAAAAACAAAACCCTTTTCAACACTGGCTACATGCACCATATCCTACTTGACTATTTCAATAGAAATCATTCTCTCCTGTATTCCTAGCAGTTTATGGACTTGCTTGCCACAACAGTCAACTAGAGACAAAGAATCTTTACAGACCAGCTAAGTTTGACAAAAGCTGTAGAAATGCCTTCTGCAGATATGAAAACTTGAATCTGTCCAAGAGATTTTTTTTCTTTGCCTTACAAAATGAATACTGTCATGAAAGGCAAAATAAAACAAAGCAAAGCAAAGGGGGAAAAAACCCAAGCATCTATCTACTTGTATATGCAGTCAGTTGTGACAGCAACATACTGCATTACCAGCAGGGGCTTAGGCCTGGCCTCCTGCTCCACATTGGGCTTCATTTTCCTCCTGGGTAGTTCCCTAGATAACCCTCCTGTCAGGCTTCGACTCCCTCCAAAAGCAGCCAGGGATGAAATGTCCAGATGCTGGAGGGAAGGAACATGATAACACACTCCCAGCACCTAGGCACACATGGTTACCTTTGTGTACACAGAGTATAAGTGGAATTGAACACAGGAGGCTTTCCAGTATTCCTACTGTGTGTCTCCTTCCGATTATCTATACCTTACTTGGTAGGTTATGGTGCACAATTATTAAGTTCAATAAATAATGACCTGGGAGAAAAGAATGCTGAACACAAAGATCATGATTCAGAATGAATAAGAGATGCTGTTTATTATCAGCCAGAATAAGGTTCCTCTTTCAGGGTAAACTATTTCAGTAGAGGTTTTACTTACTGAGAACATGGGCAAGAGGGCAGTGGCTCCCCTCTGTTTAGTGGCACTGCTCTGATCATTTCAGTGAGCCTCAAAATTAAAGTCCATGGCTCACAGACTTAGCCTTATCTTACCACCAGCTATAATTCTGAGGACCCTAGAAAACATTTTAAATCTACAAACCAGAAGTACAGTGGGTAAAATAAATCCAATTTAGTTAGTATCTGCAAATGCCTCTTTGCAGAGGTCACTGCAGCCCTTGGCATACAAATGCTACATTGGTGCACATTTCCTGAACTAGAGTGAATTTTCTCCTTCCAGTTTTATAGCAGACTTTTCTCCCCACTGGACTACAGTAGGAGGGGAGGGAGGAGCACATGAAAGTTTCAGGATTTCTTAATGACTACTAACCCTAATTGTTGACTTTCCCCTCACCTTGTCACCATGGCATCATTGTGTACCCACTAGCTCCCCAGAGAATGCTGATGTCTTCCAGAGACACCTTCCAATTGCTCTTTCTGAGCATTCAGACATGACTACCAAACTGAGTGGCCAAACTGAGTAATGAGATGGGTGTAGGGTCAGCTGTCCAGAGTAAAATGATGTGCCCCTAAGAATAATGCCAGGAGCAGAAAGGATTTAATTGATAAAACATATCAATCATGGATACCACTATGGCTCTGAGATAGGTATCAGGAAATAAAATTCAACCTCCCTACAGAAGCACTGTACATGAGATTCATCATGCTTCAATTTAACCCCAGGACAGAGGATGTTGCTTAGACTCTACACAGAAATGAAAAACTGGACAATACCCAGGATGGAAGAACAGAATATTCCTATTATACTGTAATTCAGCTTTCAGGAATGCTGTGCTTTGTGGTGAACAGCTATTCCATGAGGAAGTTTGCTGTGATCACTATACAAGGACTGTGCCAACATGCTAATGTTTCAAGAGATGTTGTTATTTAATTGAAATCTGGAGCTCGCCCTCAAGATGTCAGGAAGGAGGAAGTCAATAAGAAAATGTTATTCTAGTTTTCTAGATGACTAAATGTTGAGTCAAACTTGACTGGTATTAAACAATAAAGGGTATCTTTTACTTAGGTTTAGACCCCTGACTCAATTTTTGTAAATTTTAGGTTTCTCAGGGTATCTGATTTATTCATGAGATTTTTATCTCTAGTTTTGTGGAGCAAGTACTCCTTCTGTGGATGTTATATATCTTCTGGATTTGACTGGTACCTAATAACATGAGATGAAATTTCTCAGTTTTAAAATGATTCTATAGGACAAAATTTTGCTAGAGCTCTTTACTGTTAAATAGTATTAAAATCATTAGCTCAGTTAGTAGAGTGATGCTCTGAGTGCTCTGAAGCCCTGGGTTCAATCCCTAGTAGTGTAAAAAATGGGAGAAAGCAGCCCACTCCCAAAACAATTGAAAACCCTATGAGTAGCAGAGAATCACTGACATAGTGCTGGGCATGGCCCGGTATCAGGAAGTGTTTCTTTCTGTTGTACATGGGGTCACTATGAGTCAGACCTGATTCCATGGTACCCAACAACAATAACAATAAACTATTGGCTTATATTTACAGATCAACTTAATTACAGTATAAAAATCTGTCAGCTTTTGTCAGTTTTATGATCTACTCAGAATATGTGTCATTTCCTTAAGATGTATGAATAACTTTAAAAATAGTCCTGTAAGTCCAAGGGAAAGAACAACTTTCAAGTCATCAACCAAACACAATCATTAAGTAATTTCAATAAACTCTGAGATTTTTCTTTTCACATAGCTTCCCAAATGGGAACATGCTTTAAGGTGTAGCAGGGGAATTATTCTTCAGATTCACTCTAGTTACAACCAGTACCAAACTTGGGTAGCCAGAGTAGGAAACCAGTTATAAGGAGTGATTTCAGGGATGTCCTTGCTCCTCACTCTGGCTGATTATTGATATTCCACCATTAGCAGTCTTGCATTTTAGCTCAACGTTTTAAAATCAGATAGAAAGCAGATTTTCCATGGAGAAAACTTACATACTAGGATAAATGACAAATGCCAATACAGTTCTTAAATGCAACACTGGACATGTAGAGATAACACTTCCAAAGAAGGATATGGGATGGATCTGGTGTTCACAAGTCATAGCACCATTGTGGCTGCTCACATCTTTCAGATACCACAGCACATCAGTGGTCATGGGAAAGACTAGTGAAAACTAAGTAGTTACAACAACAACAACAACAACAATAAAAACAACCAAGCAACTTTCTTATTCTAATGTCAGAGGCCAATTGTTGAATAGCCTGGGAACATTGTGAATACAAATGTGCTTTAGAATTTTGGGAAGCTTCCCAAAGTGTCTTATGAGGAAAGGGAAAGAAATGGGGAAGACTCTATTTGGTTCTGGCCAGATGAAACCATTCACAAAGATAAAAATGAAATACTTTAGTGGTTCTAATTGACTCTGACAACAAAACGTTTGCATTAGTCACTTAAAAGTTTACCCAAAAAGATTAATAAGAAATATTTATTGAGAAAAATGGAATTGAGTCTTTTTATTTATCCATCTAGAAACAGAGATTTTAAAATCAACCTTTCGTGCAATGAAAGAGAGAGAAACAACTGTATCCAGCCAGGAAAATTCCCTTAAAAGCACCCAAGAATATGCTAGAAAATGGGAAAGCACCTATTCTTGTGCCCCATTGCCACCACCTTAAAGCACCTTTTCCTAGAGGTCCCTTTGGTTGCCTTTTCTTCTTATATTTTCCCCTTTCACTAGAAATCACCATTTATAGGTAAGCTTTTGCCCTCAGTGTCTTTCTGTCTCTCGTCAGTATTATACCATATATTATCCACAGAAGGACTTGCCATAACTTACCATTGATACTAGAATTTTATTGACAAGACACTCAACATCATTACTACTAATTTCTAATTTCTAACAATTGTGATTTCTTATAAATATATTCCATCCAAATGGATAAAGTTTACTATTACATTGGTTTACCTTGCAGGTATTCTTTATTTTATGAAATATATACACTTGGATGTTGGGGACAAAGGAGCCCCAGGCAGCAGGCAGGCGTAACCTGCAGTTGAGATAACATTCAGAAGGTAAACTCGCGATTCAGAGCATATCAGAAAAACAAGTGCACCAGTGCTGGTTGTGATTAGACAAGAG
>VMDO01008829.1:24999-81320 GCA_007922755.1 Pedetes capensis
ACAATGATTTACCCAATCACATTTCAGACAAGTTCCTCTAAGGGCATTAGACCCAGCCTTTCTTCTTCTCTATAAAACCTCCTGTATAACATTCAATAAACGGACTTGATCAGCAACTGCAGACTTGTCCCCTTGTCTCCTTTCGTCCACTCACCCCTCCCCCACAGGGACCGTTCGATTGAGCCGCGGGCCGGCTCACTTGGAGGGAGAGGGGTATATCAGAACTTTAAGTAGTCATTTTGCATTAACTAAGGGAGCTTTCTATTAAAAGAGCCATTTATGAAACATAATGTGTTTTTTTCATATTGGTTATAATTACCTAACATTAATTTTCCTACTTTTCACTTATTTTCACTTTTCAAGGCATTTTCAAACAAAACAAAATATGTGTTATTTGATGTACAAAGCAACACTCATTCCTGGGCTACTGATCTGGGGATTTGTGGTGGCATTTTGCAATATCACAAGAACTAGTTAGTCATAAGAAATCAGTTTCAATTCAACACAATAGAAGCAAATTTGGCTGAGGCATGAATCATTTCCTCTTAATCATAAAGCATCTCAATGGACCAACTTAAGAACTGCCAAGGACAAGGGACAGAGGACAACATGCTACATGCTAGATGAATTTTACTACCCCAAAATCTTGTGTGTGATCTTCTTTTCTTAACCAAAATCCATGAGGGATATGTGTGTGGGTGTGGTACTTGGGGTCTGCACCCCAAGCTTGTTTTTTATTTTTTATCTTGAGACAGGATTATGCCAAGTTACTCAGGTTGCATCTGGCCTTGACCTGCAATCCTCCTGCCTCCACCTCCCCAGTTGCTGGGATTACAGGAGCGAGCCACCACGCCCAGCACGAGTTCATTTTTAAAAAAGAAACCCATGAGATAGATACTGAGCTAAATGTCTGAACAATCGTGCTCTTATAATTCCTTAAGAAAGCTATTATTGGTTGAGATACAGTTCTCTGAACTGTGTTCCAGATTTCCATTTAAGATATTTTCCATCAAGTTCAGTACTATAATAGATGGCCTTTCAAAGGCACGATAGGACTGCCAAGGCCTGTTCTAGAGCTGATAATCCTAAATGACATAAATGAGAATGGGTAGGCAGAGGGGAGTGGGGTTGAAGTGGTGAGGAAGGGATTTAAAAAGAAGAAAACACATTTCAAATTAACTTTCAAAGATGACCTTTTTAGTATTTGGACTTGACTGTGAGTGAGGTAAGCAAAAATCAAATAAGGATAGCATGTTCTTAGGTTTTTAATGTTTGATCCAACTCAAAAGAAAGATATTCTATTATTAATAATGCCCTATAATTTTAAATTTTCAGTTCCTTCATGAATAGATTTTTTTCTTATTAGCAGTGCATTTTTACTCAGTTGTTTTCAGTGCTTTCTGATTCATGATTGAGTAGAACAAAAATCTTAGTACTATCCTATGAAAGGACATGAAGGGTGCTGGGCGCAGTGGTGAATGCCTGTAATCCCAGTGGCTTGGGAGGTGGAGGCAGGAGAATCACAAGTTTGAGACCAGAGGCAGTCTGCATAACTTAGGGAGACCCTGTCTCAAAAAGTAAAAAAATGGGCTGAGGGTGCAGCTCAGTGGTCCTGCACTTGCAGAGCATGCAAGCGCGAGGCCCGGGGTTCAAACCCCAGTACCACAAAAAAAAAAAAAAAAAAAAAAAAAAAAAAGGACATGAAGTGCTGGTTTTCCTCACTATGTATTTGCTTCAACACCTTTGACAAGTAGCATGATAAATGTTTTTGCATCTATATTCCTACTCCCTGTCTTTAATCATATCTTCTTGATTGAAAAGTATTAAATATGGCAATAATGTTACATAATCACATAATTTATGGTATATTTCCCTTTAACTACTAATTTAAACAGTTTAAGAAAGCATACCCCTACCTTTGAAGAAGGTCTTCCCATATGAAAAAATTATCTTCCTTTTAATTCTTTAAACCAAAGGTCGTCTTAGCATTGCTCTGTGGATTCAAGAGTGGGAGATACTGTTAACAAGACATTGCTTGTCATCAATCACAGCAGATTGTCAATACATTAACTCCAACTGAGTCCCTGATGGGAAATACAATTATAGAGAAAGCCTTGCAAAGAAAGACAAATTATGAATACATTTGCCAAAACATCTTTCTGCTGGCTTCAATCAAAAGTGACAGCAGAGAGGTGACTAGGAGTCTGGTGGATATCCCATTAATAGATTCCGGCCTGAAGAGTCCTGTCTAACTCTCACTTTCAGTTTAGGGAATAGCAAGTTGTTTGGAGAAGTGTGTGTGTGTGTATAAATACTTCTTTGCTGTGGGCTTGTTGTTATTTAAGTTTTCTATTTGGAAGCATAGAAATTCTTTTGTCTATGTTTAAAAAGCCCCAAGTTCTCAATGAAGGTCACAGAGACGGGAAATGCCAAGATCTGAAGAGAAAGCTCCTCATGGGCTGTGACAAAGGCTCAGCTATGGACAGCTCCAGACTCCAGCCTCCAACACTCTTCCCCTCTGCTTCAGTGTTCCCTTTTTAAATATTCCAGCTAAGAATTAGCCACAAAAAGACATCAAATCATGGGGACTAGAACAATCACAGTTAAGTACATTAGGTTTCATTTTTTAGACAGCCAACTGAGTAACATCTAAGGTTTTCTAAGGGAGGGTTTGTATCTTTTTGGATTTGGGATTTTTGAAAACAGAAGTCACACTATCAACCTCTGAAAACATCTTTCAGAGAAGTAAAACAAGTATCAATTCAGGAACTCTGGGCTGCACTCAAATATTAGGACTACTGTGAGTTGCAAAATTATTCCAGGAATTAAAAAAAAACAAAAACGCATGTAGTAATCTCAGCTGTTTTGGCTTATGCATGGGTTGTAAAATATTTTCAGTCTTACATTGCAAAGTAACTTAATTACATGTAAAACTATCCTTTATAGATTTTCATTGCATCTAATGCACTGGTATTTTATCAGGACAAAATATTAGTATTGTAGAAGTGAGTGATTCTTCTCTGCAACTGAAATCATTTTATGGTAATAATATTTTTCTTTCCTTGTCATTCAGTTCCTACTTTTTTTTCTTTTTTCAGTATTGGCAGTTGAACCCAGGGCTTCACATGTGCCAGGCAAACATTCTACAACTGAGCTGTACCCCCTCCATTTTTCATTTTTTATCTTGAAACAAGGTCTCACTAGATTGTACAGGCTGCCTCTGGCCGCAAACTCATGATCCCCCTGCCCCAGCCTCCCAAGTTAGTGGGGTTATAAGCATGTCTCACGGTGCCCAGTCTTGGTTCCTACTTTTAAAAAATAAAACCCAGCTGGGCACGGTGGCACACACCTGTAATTCCAGCAGCTTGGGAAGCAGAGGCAGGAGGATCGCAAGTTTGAGACCAGAGGCAGTCTGCATAACTTAGTGAGACCTTGTCTCAAAAAGTAAAAAAATGGCCTGGGGGTGCAGCTCAGTGGCCCAGCACTTGCACAGCATGCAAGCGCGAGGCCCTGGGTTCAAACCCCAGTACAACAAATAAATAAATAAATAAATAACCCTCTGGAGATGTATAGAAGAAAGTCCACAACAATTTGAAGCTATATATACAATACCAATTCAACAGATTTATCTGAGCTTTTAATAGGTATCTGTTAATGCAATGGATAAATATAAATGAGGAAAAAATAAAATATAAGACATGCTTCCTAGCATTAGAAATCTCAGTTCATGTACTGATGGAGTAATATCCAGAAATACCACAAACCACGGTAAAATGCAGTAATTACAGAGTACTGTGAGAATACAAAAGAAGGACGTGTTAATTCTACAAGGGGGCTGAAAGGACAGCTTTCCATAAGAACTCCTGGTTGAGTTGAACCTTCAAGGTGGGTAGAAAGGGCATTCTGGGTAGAGAGGAAAGAAGGTACAAAGGAAATGGCAATGACAGAGTGCATGGCAGGTCTACCATAGAACAGTGAAACTATAGGCACAGTAGAGGGTAGGGAGGACGGCAAGAGGGGAAGCTACAGAGGTCATCTGGAACCACAGTACAGAGGGCTCTGCCTCCTTCCCAGCAGTTCCCTCCCCCCCCAACTCCAGCAAGCACATATTTGACTCCTATCTAAGATGCATCATGGTATTGTTGTTATTGTTAGGTGCCAACAAGTCAGTGTTCAACTCATAGCCACCCTATGCACAACAAATGAAACACTATTGTTGTGCTTCTCTGCTATTCATTGGGTTTTCAATGGCTGATGGCTTTTAGGGAGTGGGTTGCCGGGTCCTTCTCCCAAGTCTACAGCACCTGATGTTCCCAGATGGTCTCCCATCCAAGTACTAACCAGCCCTGACCCTGCTTAGCTTCCAAGATCTGACGGGATCAGGAGCCACAGTGGTATAGCTGCAGGCCACATCATGGTATATAGATAGAAGTAATTTAAGATTAAGAATACTGATCAAGAACAGCTGATATTGCATAGCTCTTTATCAATGGAATAATCTGGTGATTTTCATTTGTCTGACTCTGAGTGTTCCTTTGTAGGTGGAATTTTGTAAGGTCAGCATGTGGATGTGCTCTTGGTCCCCTCTTCTCCACCTCATCTTTTAGCCCATCTTTCCACCACCTCTCTCCCTGGAGAAGCTTGGCTCTGTGCTTCTGTTCCTGCACAAGATCTTAGACAGGTGTGCCTGCCCAGGGCAGTGTGGTGCTAGGGAAAGCCCTCCCTGATTCTTTATTACTCTGTGTTACTGTTAGTGGATGGGCCCTTTGGATCAGCCTTCCTCTTTCCAAAGCAGTGGTAATGTCTGACACGGATGTGGGCTTCATGGAATCAGGCCTTTGCTTCCAGACCATTCAAATCAACCAGCTCAGGTGAAAGGAGCCTGTCACTTCTTCTAGCCTAGTGTGATAGAGCTCTACATTGGGATTTGACCTTAGCTAATAATACATTTTTACCTTGTCTTGCTTTGTCAGTGTCCCTACTATACGAATCTCTTTTAGGGACATCATGGGCAGAGTGTAATGTAAGTATTCTTGGGTCTCCTGGCTAAAACATACCACAGTCCTTCATCTCTAACTAATCATGACTGGGAAGAGAAATATGCAACTTAAGAGGGTAGTTTATTCCTTTTTTCTTAAAGTCTCTTCTAAAACAGTATCTATATATGGGCAAATCAATAGAAACTTAGAGCCTCTATGTTCCAGTCTGCTGGACCAAACCCTTTAGGAAGATCTTTACCCAAACTCTTTATGTTCAATGCACCTACACCACATTGCTGTGGAGTCATTGCTGAAAATGTAAGTGCAGATAATCAAGGGCTATCACTAAGTATTGAGAAATTAATCAATTAAGGATATACAATAAATTATGGTAATTTTCCTTGGAGTTAAGAGAACTAACATTTAATGAGATACTATTATGGCCCAGATTATAGCAACAATTTTATGGCATAGGTATCATGTTTCTTTGATACAGAGCCAGAACTGAAGCACAAGAGAGGTTAATTAGTCACACAGCTAGCAAGTAATACAGCTGGAATACAAAACTTTCCATCTGAATCCAAAGTAGAAAGTCTCTTTCTATTTCATCCTGTAATGCTAGAGAGAGACAAGGTTAAGCTCGGGAAGTGCCACCAAGATTTAAGAAGAGAGCAGTGGCCAGTTGTGGTGGCACATGACTATAATGCCAGCACTTGGGAAGCTGAGGCAGGAGGGTTAAGAGTTGGAGGCTAGCCTGATCTACATAGCAAAACTCTATTTCAAGAAAAAAGAAGAAGAAGAAAAAAAAAGAGGGCAGCAGAATAACAAGATGCCAGAGCAAGATAGACCTGGAGAAAGCCAAGAAAGAAGAGGATCAGAAAGGGAGAAGGGTAGACCCAGAGTCAAAAGCTGCAGGAAGGACACAAATGGGGCAAATTCTGTGGCTTTCAGCAAGGCACCTATATCCTTGAGCTGGAGCTCTCAGTGCCACTACCACCTCCTGTGGTTCAAGACTCCGTGGCTTCCATTATACTATCATTCCTAGGCTTGCTTGTCGAGTGTATTTTTATTAATAATACTTCACAAAAGGGGCAGATATAAAAATGCTATTGGGTAGGGTATGGAAGAGAATGTCTTTGAACATAGATTTGAAATGGAAGAGAAGGGAATGCGGTTCTTTTGATAATATTAATCTATTTTTTAGTATAATTCACTTCAGGGAAAAACGCTCTGAAAAGAGCATATATGTAATTTTTCCTGGGTATGGCTCTATGGCATCATGTGAGAAAATTAATTCATCCTTGCTTAGGTGTATTCATGATAGAGCATTGCCACATTTTCAACCTCCTTGTGGCAATTTAAACCCTTAAGCAAAGATCACCAAAAGACTAGAAATTAATTGTATTACCATGTCAGCAATTACGCCAAACATTTCTAGGAAATGAATTTTTGTTACATTCATTATTCTTGCTTTGACAACTGTGTCAATGGGCTTTTATCACTTGAAAATGCATTTAGGTCAACGGACTAGAGTAATACATCATTTCAAATGACTATTTTCCCAATAAGCAAGTAACAACTTAATTTTTTTTTACCAACATGCAATCAACTTACCCTATTAAATAAAACCAGTCCTAAGTCAAAAGGTCAAGAAGAAATTTGATGTATTTTAAAAGTAGCCTTCAGAAAAGATGAATGGCATCTAGGTGAAAAACATTAAGAAACCCAAAGGCCATAGCACACATAATAAACCAATTACAATAAAAAGTAATTCAGTGGTTTATAACATAAAAAATTCAATAATGCAGAAAAGTGAATACTTGCTTGAGCCATTCCTAGAAAAATAAAATAATGGACTTCTCAACTGCCTCAAAGTGACCTTGTATTGATTGGCACAAATCTTTTGCAGGATTTTTTGTCTTGTTTTGAAATGAGAATCCGTAACATTCAACACAATTGCAAATCTGTTACTGCAAGGTAAGGTATCAGCAAGGTAAGAAGGTATCAGCAAGCAAGAACACTCATACTCATTTGGTTCAGATTTTATGGCTCAACTATGAAGACATTGAAAATGTTGAGACTGGTTTCTAGAAATTGGCCTCCCTATCAACATGATTAAAAATAGATGACATTGAAATATCAAGCATTTGACCCTCTCAGGCCAATTCTCTTTTCAATCATGACAGTTATTTCTTGTTTACGATCTTCAAGACAAATATATCTAAGATATACTTTTCAGAACATCAATTTTGAAAATTTTACATGTAACCATATATGTATATACCTGCACTATTATATATTTATGTAGCATGAAAAATTATCTTGCTCTTTTATCACTATAAAATGATAGTAACATAAAATTTTCATCTTTGGCTTTAACAAAATGTGAGTAGTAACAAAATCATAGACTAACCCCTAAATTCTTCTTTTTTTAACTTCTTGGTTTTGATATGATTGTTGGATTGAATTTGGGGTTTATGCATACTTGTCAACTGGAGGGAAAAGGATAAATGCCCTATTAAATTTGATATTTATCTTGGTTTCTCTGGAGTATGCCTATCATGTTAGGTGCCGTCGAGTCGGTTTCCGACTCATAGTGACCCTCTGTACAACAGGGAAAACACTATTGTCAGTGCTTCTCTGCTATTCATAGGGTTTTCAATGGCAGATTGATTTTTGGGAGGGGGTTGCCAGGTCCTTCTCCCAAGCCTACAGCTTCTGGTGTTCCCAGGAGGTCTCCCATCCAGGTACTAACCAGGCCCAACCCTGCTTAGCTTCCGAGATCTGACGGGATCGGATGCCACAGGGCTACTGCTGCAGGCTGAGTAACTCTGAGGTTGTTGTTGTTGGGTGCTGTTGAGTCGGTATCCGACTCATAGCGACCCTCATAGGGTTTTCAATGGCTGAGTGCTTCAGGATTGCCTTGGGAGTAGATTGCCAGGCCCTTCTCCCATTTTTGCGGTGCTGGGAATTGAACTCGGGACCTCAGAGACTGCAGCGCAGCGCTCTACCCACTAAGCTAAATCCCAGCATGCCTATCATACAGGAGCCTAATTCAGTTTACCATGGCAAAAAGCCAATATCATCTTGAAACTCAGTTTTTCCATAACAGCAGTCTATGAAACAAAATACATTCCAAATAGCCTAGAGTACGCTTTCAAATAAAGGATGCTCTTCCACTGATACCTCAACCAGATGTCACCCAGAGCCCTGCCCCTGGTACAACCTGAGTAGCTGAGGCCTTTGTGACACTAGACTCTGACTCATGGACACAAGTTTAGCATCAAGTTCATTTCACTCTTGCAAGACTAGCAAATGTTCTCAGACATGGGATCAACTCCATGATATATACCTTTCAAAAGTCAGAGTAGGAGCAAGAAGGGATCCATCTTGAGAGGAATTTAAAGGTAAACTAACATGTGTCATGCTTTGCCTTTCAGAAAAATGAACACCCTGACCCCTTGATAAATCAAATTAAACAGAGTGAAGACTGACCACTCACAGAAACTTTAGACTGTTTCAAGTGATACTATCATTTGCTACCTTGCACATTGATGCAATCATCCAGTAGTGAGTAAACTGCTGTGGGTTCACCAGCAATCATGTTGTTATATCTGTTATTGTAATGTTTCACAGTACATGGCACATGGTAAAGTTCTTGGGTTCATAGGAAGAATTCCTGTAACTAAATGGAAACCTAAAGGTTCAGTATACAGTTACAGCCATCTGTCTAACCCAAGAGTCGCACCCTTTTCTGTCACACAGAGTAGCTGTGGGGAAGAGGCTCCTGTCTAGGGTCTACATTTCCAACTCCCCTTGTATCTTGGTGAGACCGTGAGATACAAGGGAGTTTATATACGTAATTTCTTTGCCCAGGTATTGAAGAAGCAAGTGTGTCTTTTATACCACCTCCTATGTCTCGACTTCTGGCTAGATGTCAGTATCAATGCCAATGTCACCTTAGAAGTCCCATGGCATGGCCTCTGTTATTGTGGATCTTTGAAGGGTGAAGAGCAGAGATCCTTCCCTCTATGCCAAGGTCTCCACTGCCCACAATGAACTGCTGTGTGAGCTGGAAAAGACTGTAACTGCATGACATTTCCACCGTTCAGGGGTTTGTTTTAACAGCCAGCTTTACCCTGTCTAATAAAATCAGCATATAGTGAACAAAATAAAACCTTAAATAAAATCTAGTTCTCTTTGGTCCTTTATCTTTGTCTGTAATCTGAGAGGAACAGATGTCATTTTAAAATATTATTATATTCAGAGCAGCAAAGCAAAAATGATTAAGGGATATTAAACAATTCCTAGCTGAAACAATTAAAGTAACAGTGTTTACTTTGCCTAGGGAAGAAAATGTTTAAAGGAGGCTAGTTAAACTGTCAATGAATATATGACGGTCTTAAAGATTTTATATAGCAGATAGTGAGAAATAATAATTTTTCAGGTTTACTAAAAATACAATAAATACAGAGCATTTTACATGTTGGCATATAACACTAAGAAAATGGGAAAAATTGAATATAGGTTTTGAGAGAATCTGACTCAGCAGATACAGAGGGATCTGGAAAAACACTTTTAATAGGCATTCCCCGGGAGTTCTGATACAGGCGACCATAGGCCACACAAGAAGCAATACACTGGAAAAAATGTGTTTAGGATAATGATGGCTCAACAGTGCAATATGCTACTTTGTGCAGCTGTCAAGCCCTCCTAGAAGAAAGTAAAATTAGGAAAGTTTCTCACCCACAGTGTGGAAAACATATTGTTCACAAACATGGTACAGTTCTGGGAATCTACATAGGTAAGATGTGATCCTAATACTTAAGCAGCTCACAGTCTTGGGAGTGACTGTGTTTAGCTGCATGTGTAGGTGTGTGTTTGTGCAAGTGCATGTGTGGAGGAGTGGAGGAGGGAAGGAGGAGGAAAATGTAGAAACAAAGATGTACTCTTGGTGTGAAACAGAGATGGGACTACACTGAGGGATGAGCAGGTGGACCTCACTGTGGTCCAGGGACCCTAAGGTCCCCAGGGCATCCTTCCAGGAATGCAGTCTCCAGACGATGTTACAACCAAGACACAGAAAAAACAAAGGAAGTTGAGACACCCAACCCTATTCAGGAAGCAAAAGCTGTTTATGCTTATATATTTCACATATCCAATTTCTATCTAAAGTATCTGGAAAACAAATGATTCTAAGGCCAACAAAAAACATCTTATGAATCCACAGCTATATGGGAAGTTACTGTTTAATGGGTACAGATTTTAATCTGGGATGGTGAAAAAGTTCTGGAGATAATATAGTGGTGTCACATAACAGCGGGACTGTGTTTAATGGCACTGACTCGATCACTTAAAAATGGTTAAAGTGGTAAATTTTGTCTTATGTATATTTTACCATAATATAAATTATGGCTGGGCTTCCAACTCTCTAACTTAATGGAAATAATGTAATATTTGTAGGAAAATATTCAACTCACACCCTCCACTCCTCCATAAATGCTTTCTGTGTCTTTGAAAAAACAGGAAAATTTATCCAAAAACTACTTAATGAGCAACTACTATGGCCTAGGCACTCTGCTAGGGACTGAGAATACAGTGGTGAACACAGTAGAAAAATATACCTTTCCTCATAGGGCATTTACTTATTCATCTTCTCCTATACTCATCATTATTAATTATCTATCATTTGACAAGCTCTATGCTGGGCACCACAAATATAATGGTGAAAAAGCAATGAAAACAACAGCAAACCAGACTCTTTCCTGCCCTCCCGAAGCTTATAGTTGATGCAAATAACCACAGGAAAAACCTAAAATATCAATTTTGCAAAAGCAGAGGAGTGTGCCTCCTTGCCCCAGCTCGAATGTGTGGTAATGGGAACTGGGTTAGTCTAGGACATCAGCCTTTCCTACAGAAAAAATGGCTGAGCTGAGACCTCCAAAGTTGGTGAAGGGACATTGTGGCTGCAGCAGAGGAGGGCGAAAGGGGAATGAGCCAGTGAGGGTAGAGGAGCAGACAGAGGCCCAGTCACTCACAGCCATGCAGTTCTTCCAATAATCATCCTAAGGGCAATGGAAAGCCATTGATGTATACTAAGGAGGCTGAAGGTAGGGGAAAAATAAGAGTTGATCAGAAAGAATATTCATTTCACTGCTTCAACAATTTAAAAACTTGTTGTTAGGTGACATCTAGTCATGTTCAACTCATAGCAACCCTTAGAGGGTTTTCAATGGCTGATTGTCTTCAGGATTGTTTCGGAAGTAGATTGCCATGTCCTTCTCCCATTAAAAGGCAAGAACTTCAAGTAAGTTCCTATACAGTTATAAAAATAGGTGAAGCACTTTGAAGCTTTCAGATGAAAAGTGGTATTTAACATATCAAAGAATTATCATGATTAAGAAATTACAAGCAGTTTTCAAATTGTTAATTCTTTAGTGCTGATCAAAACACAGCTTTTTAAGATCCTATTATATAATCTACTAATGAAGCCAAATTTGAATAAAAGTGACTCACTTGAATTTGTAAGCCTGGTAAATTAAGTTGTGGATTTTTGCAAAACAAAAAAACAGTGGGAGTATTTGATTAAAGAAATAAAGTATATTAAACTTCACAATATATGATTACGTAGGCATCTTTTGTTGACACAGAAGGTGAAAGTGGAAAATTTAACTGATTGTGCTAATTTGATTAATATTTAAGAACTTTGAACAAAAAATCGAGTTTACATACAGCATTTCTTTCTTTAAAATATTGTGATTAATTCTAATATATACCATCAAATGGGAAAAATTTAGCCTGGCATAATACTACATACTAAGAGAAGATATACAAGGTAAGAAGAAAAAGTTCACCTTTTGTATATACAGGAGTCACCCCTTATTGGCAGAAGATATTTTTTAAGACTCCCAGTGGATGCCTGAAACCTCAAATAGTACCAAACCCCATGCATACAGTGGTTCCTCAATATCTGAGGAAGATTATTTTCAAGGTCCCCTTCAGATACCAAAATCTGAGGATGCTAAAGTTCCTTATACAAAATAGCAGGATATTTGCATAAACATCTCCCATACCTTTTCTTGGTGTTTGTTTGTTTGTTTTGTTTTGTTTTTTCTTTTTACAGTACTAGGGGGTTGAACTTAGGGCCTCCTGGATGCTAGGCAAGTGCTCTTCCACTGAGCTGCACCTCTAGCTCCATTTTCATTTTTTATCTCAAGACAGGTTCTTGCTAAGTTACACAGGCTTCCACTGACCTTGAAGTTGCAGTCCTCCTTCCTCAGCCTCAGGTGTGTGCCACATTGCCCAGCACACCTCCCATACACTTTAAATCATTTCTAGATTACTTATAATACCTAATATTATGTAAACATTATGTAAACAGTTGCTGTTGAGGGAAAAAGGATAAGAAAAAGTCTGTATGTGTTCAATACAGATGCATTTTTCCCAGAATATTTTCAATACACATTTGTTTGAATTCGAGCATTCAGAACCTATGAATATGGAAAGCCAACTATACTATGTATTTTCCTATACATATATACATATGAAAAAGTTCACCTTAGAAATTACACACAGGAAGACATTATCAACAATAAGTAAGAATAAAATAAAAGTTATAACAATATACTGTAATAAATGTTATTTAAAACTTGTGAATTGCTTATTTCTGGAATTTTTCATTTTAGTATTTTCAGTTAACCTTGGGTAAATGAAACTTCAGGAAATGAAATCACAGAGAAGGTGGCACTACTATTATCAGGTTAATCACATACTATTTTAATTTATGCAGATTTAAACATTTGGTAAGTGAGTGACACACATTTCTATGCATTTCAAACTTTGGATAAAAAGAATGTCAGACTCTTGTGTAGTGAGCTGATCTAACCTCTGAACAGTGTGAAAAATTCCAGACTATTTTTCAAAGTTCAGAAAAGTTTTATAGACTTGACCCATATAATTTACAGGAGTCAACTTTTCAACAACTGCCATTTATACAGACAGGCCTGTCAATCTCCTTGAATTACTTTAAGAATTCAATGTATATAGCCAGAGGAATTCTCACAAGGATGCTTCAATCACATTTTATCATAAACTACCAAAATCCCCTTAGTTTTATGAGTCCTACAAGCTGCAGTCTATCTAAAATGAAAGCTGCTGCTACCACCATTACTTTTTAAGACAGAGTCTAACAAACAGCTTAATTTTAAAGCTTTATCTGACTTGATTTAAAACCTAGTCATTTTATTCCTCTATCAATTTATAATTTGATTTGGCCAATTTTAACATAATTGGACAAAAAAACTTTAAAATATTTTCATTTATAACATCCTTCTTTAAAACAAACTTAAATGCCCGATTAACTTGTCTATTTGTATCAATATTGCACCTTATACTCTGGTAGGCCATATGAATAACTAATCAGACTGTAAAGACAAAGATCAAAATGGAGTGATTCATATCTAGGAACAACAGTAAAGGAGAATGAATGCATCCCCCTTAAGACAAAGAGAAAAAAAATTAATTAAAAATATAACCTGGCTGTGCATTTTTTGTTGTTACTGGCAGGAAACAAATTCCATTATAAAGATGAAATGAGAAGAGGTTTTGAAAAACTTTCCAACATTTGGATAGAAACAAGACTAAGTTCTTTCTTTTCAAAGCTGGCAAGTCATTTTTGGTTCAAAATTCTCTTTAGATGCCCTAGTTTCCTAGTCTCTATATGATACAGACATGAAGTTACAAGTAGTCTCTTCACTTTTATATTTCCTCACAACTTCCTGAGTATTTGACATGTTCATTGAACTGAATATGAGATCTTTTCATAAGACTTCTCTGGAAGGAAAAAGGAATGAAGCACAACAGAAACGAAATAAACTGGGGTCCAAATGTGATTCTGAGGTAGCTTCTCTGATGCTTTTTTCCTGTGTTCCCTATAATATTGTTACCCAGGTCTTCCCAAAGACAATTTTGTCTTTATTTCTTAGTTGTCTATGCAAGCTCTGCTTTTCAGTTTTAGTTATACTTAGTTTTTTAACTAAATGGAACTTTCTGACCATTAGAAAACAGCAAAGGAATTCTAACAGCATTTAAAATATGGCTTGAGAGTCCCCCTAGTCACATGTGAGCATGTGTTTGTAGATTTCTATTGTGATATCTGAGCAGAGTAGCCTAATCTTGGTCACTATCAAGATGGCCTTGGGAGTCTCAGATCACTCAATTCTCTACATTGATTTCCAAAGGTAAGGCTACAAAATTCCAGTCTTATAGAAACCTGGAATGCCATTAGTTCCAGGTCACTAACTCTAGTTAAGTCCAAATAAGTTATCCATTTAAAGGATGTCATTTTAATGTGACATAGCCTGTATTAATAAGCTATTACTTATAAATAAACCAATTCAATTATGAATTTAATAGCTTATCAGGTAACATTAGGGAAATCACTTCCTTTCTGTGTACAAAATGGGGTTAAAAATCCTGACCTATCTCTTAAGGTCTCTGGGGACAATTCATGTAGGAATTGTCTAAATGCTGTATAAATGTTGCTGGTGTTATGAGATCTTGGTTTTATTATCATTGGAAGGCCACCATCATAATGAAGAATTCAGAGGTTTAGTCAGAGGTGAATTAACAAAGCAAGTTCTGTGCTAATACAAGTGCCCTCTGACCCTGGGTCACTGGCCTTGAAAAATTACACAGATTAGAATGTGAATGAAGTTTACATTTTCAGAGACACAGAGTTTGTTAATGTATTTCCTATTCAATTCCTTTGCTTTGAAAATCATTACTTTGGAAGTGAAACTACTAATTTCTATTTCCACCTACTTTTTTTTTTTTGGCATTTTTCTCATTGCTGTTCTCAGCATCATTTGCATTTAAGCAAGACATTAGAGGCATCCAGGCCTTTCCTTCTGAAGTAGCTATCTAGAAAACAAAGGAAACATGCCTGTCGGTGCACATGGGCTCTGTATGCACTAAATTTGTTCCACTTTAAATCTGCAATCTGCAGATTTTCACTGCTCTTAGAGAAAGTAAGTTCTCTTTTCCACATAAATTTCCATAAGCTATTCATTCATTTGACAAATACTGAGTACTATTATGTACCACACACTATCCTAGGTGCTGGAGATAGCAGTGAATATAACAGGCAGGAAAAAAAAATCAGGGTATAATACAAGGTTGCAAAACATGCAAGCGCAATGCCCTGAATTCAAACCCCAGTACCACAAAAAAAAAAAAAAAAAAAAAAAAAAAAAAAAAAAAAAAAAAAAAAAAAAAAGGAAGGGTCAAAACATGTCAAATTTGGATGTAGCCAAATCAGCAAGTAAACCATTCTTCCAAAACACACGTTACTTGTCAGGAATCTACTGTAGTTCTCAGAATGAAAAGAAAACAGACATGGCAAGTAAATATAACTCAGTAGCAGAAATAAATATTCTCAAAGCAATTCAAGTAAATTGCGACCTAGACCATGCATATTATTATTATGAGAGATTTATACATCGGATAATTTATTTTTCTGGAAACGAAATGCTAATATCAAGTTTGGGGAAAGTGCCCTGGATTCTGATTTGCAATTGACAGTGGCCTTGGTGACAACGCACAACAAATTTCTCAAAAGAAACCAGGGACAAGAAAGAGCAGCAGTGAAGGGATAGGGATTTGTTTTGAAAAAGAAGAAGGAAAGCATTAATGTCATGCATGATATTGCCTGCAATTTACTCTTCTTTTACTGACACTCAGTTATTTTGGGTATCTTTTCTCCTGTCTCTCTCACTTTCTTGATTTTCCACTTTCCAACCAAACAGCCTTTGATTTTATTTTTAATCTATCTAACACCAGCTGTTGCCAGAGCCTCCCTATTAAGAGTCTGATGTCCAAACAGTCTGATCATTAAAGCAAACATCAAGCACATGGAGCCAACAGTGTTTTGGAAAGAGCACCGGTCTGAATGCCTGGGTGGGAATTCAGCTCTTCATGTTCCTGGCTGGGTAGCTTGGGGCATGCTGCTCCATCTTTCAAAATCGTATTTATCTCATTTTAAAAATGTGGCTTAAAAGAATTGCTTTCTGTATGGAGGTGGATTAAGAGGATCAAACTAGATGGTGCAAACTGTAAAGCACTATATACAAACACAAGTAATTTTTATAGTGACTTTCATGCTATTTTGTTATTGTCCATGGAAAAATCTGACAATGGAAAAACTACCCTAGGAAAATAGCAGTGTCTTTTATTACACTTGTTTTAAAGTGTTTTGAAGGTCCAGCCTCAATAAATGAGTATTTTTAAAGGTGTTTCTAAACATGCAAAACTTTAGTTTTTAAGGTAGTAGCTTGGTTGCACTGGAATAATCATTGATGTTTCCTTCCCTCCTTCCTTCCTTTCTTCTTGCCTTCTTTCCTTCATTCCTTGTCTTTTTTTCTTTTCTTTTCCTTTTTCTTTCTTTCTTTCTTTGGTGCTAGGGCTTGATTGAACCCAGGTCTTATAATGGCTGGGCAAGTGCTCTACAATTGAGCTA
Source organism: Pedetes capensis (assembly GCA_007922755.1). NCBI lineage: Eukaryota > Metazoa > Chordata > Mammalia > Rodentia > Pedetidae > Pedetes > Pedetes capensis. The sequence continues at coordinate 41,494 of VMDO01008829.1, forward strand.
TATCTCTAGCTCCCATGTTTCATTTCATAAGGTTCAAAAAACTGAGAGATCTTGAATATGACCTTACATATATTCTTTGAGGAGATTTCATAAACAAAAGCTAATAAATCCAATTATGGTATTCTTAAAAATGTGTCCCTAATCCAGTTTTTCTCATCTTGACCACTAAACTTTCTGTAACACAAAAGAATTAATATAGAAAACTTAAGGGGCACTCTCAAATAGTTCAGAGAGAATGATAATAGGCTTTCTTGTAAGCACATGCATAAAGGCACGTGCATAAAGTTTATGCCACATTTTGTATTATATTATATTATATTAAGGTAAGATGACGGATTAGAGGAAGGCTCTGTGTGATATGGTAAAACAGAGGAATCAGAATAGGTAGAAGTAGACTCTATTCCAAAGACAGAAGTTTGAAAAAGCACAGAAATCACAAAGGAGGTTATAGGATGGTCTCAGAGTATATAACAGAACTTAGCAGTGAGAGGGAGAGAGCAGAACACTTTGGTGGGGCAAGGGACTGTAGCCCTCACCCAGAAAGGTAAGCAGGATGACCCCAGCAGGGAGGCAGACTAGCAGTCCCATAGAACAAGCCCACAGTCCTTGAAGCCCTTGGATCTATTTGAGAGATTTGGTGAGACAGAGCCTCCTCCTGACTGGGGGTGTCAGCATTGGAGATACAATTTATTTTGCCACTCTCCATAGATTGGAGGCCATAACTGGGCATCATCTCGAGAGGGAACATATTGTGTGAGACTGAGCCACTCTAGGGACCTGAAAACCAAGAACAATCACTGGTCAGGGAGCCTGGGGGGAACCTGCCACAAATCCAGGGTGCTATACAGCGGTAGCAGGCAGTTGCAGAGAAGGGAAAGGTGGGATGCCAATGTACTCAGAGTTTCAAGTAGCAGGAGGCCCAGGCAAGAGGACAATAGTCTTCTTCCTCCCCACTCCTGGGAAAGGACATGACTCCATCTCGTGAGGGGAACTTCAGAGACTGGTAACTCTGAGCCGAGGTCAGACAAAAGACTATGTTCAACTGACTATGTCAAAAGACTATGTTCACCACCTCCACTTACAGGACTCTAATACTGCAGGACACAGAAAGAAGTCACTCCAGTAATTTATCTTTTTTTTTTTCCCCTGCAGTGCTAGGGATTGAACCCAAGGCTTTTCATGAAGCAAGTGCTGTATCACTGTGCAGCATCCCAATCTTTTTCTTATTTTTGTTTTGAGACAGGGTCTCATTGAGCTGTGTAGGTTGCCTCTGGCCTGTGGCTCATGATCGTCCTGCCTCAGCCTCCCAACATGCTGGGATTGCAGGTATACATCACAATGCCCAGCATTTTTTTTTTCTTTTTCCTTTTCTTTTCCCCTATTTCATCATTAATTTTGTTTTTCTTGTTTCTTTTTTTCTAATGTGATTTTCATCTTTTTTAGTTTTTTTTTTTATCTTTGGCTGCTTGTATATCTCTTTTTCTATTCAATGTGGTTTTGATATCATTTTTACTTTTTTTAAGAAGAAATCTCTTAGGCTTTTTACTTCTTATTGTTCTTCTTATGCTTACCTAATTCTGTTTATACATTTTTTATTATGTTATCTTTTTTAAAAAAATCTTTGGTTCTTTTTCTCCTTCTTTCTAACATTGATTTCCTTTCTGGGTCTTTTTTTTTTCTTTCTTTTAATTAACCTTTTCTAGTTCCTTCTTTCTCCCCTTTCTCTGCCCCTACTCATCTGTCTTTTACTTCAAGTAATTTTTATCTTTATCTTAACCCTAAATTATTTGTAACTTCATAGCTTACTCCACGTTATTGCTGCCATTTTCTTTTCTGGAGCATTGATGGTACGTAGTTGACTTTAATTGATTTTAAGTGTATTTCTATATCTGGATTGGTTGGGTATTGTACCTGTTACAATAATTTGTCTTCTCCTCTCAGAATAGTACTAGGAATTGACATCTCAAAAGAAAGCCACCAAAAAGATACTTAAATAAAATGAGAATATTTCCATCCAACAGATGCATAAATCATAAAACAGAATAATAAGCAACATGAAAAAGCAAGGTAACATACCTTCTCCAAAAGACTGTAACGTTATAACTACTAAATCCAGAGATCCTGATATGGTTGAAATGTTAGATAAAGAATTCAGTAATATACTTATAAACATGATCAATGATTTCAAAGAGGACACAGGCAAATGAATGAAGAAAATCAGTATAGGACCTACATCAGAAAGTCACCAATGTAGAAAATAAAGTCAGCAAAATGGATGAGAAATTCAGCAAAAAATTGATATTTGAAAAAAAAAAACCCAAGTAGAAATGTTGGAAATGAAGAACTCAATAAATCAAATAAAAAACACAGTGGAAAACATCAGTAGATTAAATCAAGCAGAAGATTCAATATCAGACAAGTGGAAGCCAAAAAAAAAATAGTAGCCATCTTATATCAGACAAAGTAAACTTCAAGTTAAAAATAATCAGAAGAGATAAAGAAGGTCACTACAAATTAATAAAAGGAACAACTGATTAAGAAGATATAACAATTATAAATACATATGCAATGAATATCAGTACACCCAATTTCATTGAAAAAACACTACTGGACATAAGGGACAGATAGGTCCAGATACAATAATAGTGAGTAACTTCAATATTCCACTCTCATTGATTGATAGAAAATCCAGACCAAAAAAATCAACAAAGAAATTTCAGAGTGAAACACTACAATAGAACAAATGGACTTAATAGACAACTACAGAATATTCCATATACAAGCTATAGAATATACATTCTTCTCAGTAGCCCATGGAACTTTCTCTAAAATAGATGATATATTAGGCCAAAAATCAAGCAAGTCTTAACAAATACAGAAAAATCAAAATAATGTCATGTACCTTATCAAATCACAATGAAATAAAACTAGAAACCAACAAGAGAAATTACAGAAATTATACAAATACATGGAGATTGAATGATCTTAAATGCTCTTAAATGATCAGTGGGTACCTGAAGAAATCAGGGAGGAAATAAAGTCTTAGCATTAAATGAAAATAAAAACACAAGTTACCAGAACCTTTGGGATACAGCAAATGTGTTTCTAAGAGGGAAGTTTATAGTGATGAGTGACTACATTAAAAAAAATCAGAGAGAACTCAAATGAATGATTTATTGATACACCTCAAAGTTTTAGAAAAACAGGAACAAGCAAAACCCAAAATTAGTAGGTGGGAAGAAATAATAAAGATTAGAGAAGAAATTAATGAAATGGAGACTAAAAGAACAGTACAAAGAATTAATGAAACAAAGACCTGGTGCTTTGAAAAGATTAACAAACCCTTAGCTAAACTAACCAAAAGAAGAGAGAGAAGACTCAAATTAGTAAAATTAGAGGTGAAAAAGGGGAAATTATGAGGGATACCAATGAAATCCAGAGAATCATAGGGAATACTTTGAAAATTTATATTCCAAAACACTGGAAAACTTGGACGAGATGGATAAATTCCTAGACACATATGACCTATCAAAATTAAATCATGGGGATATAAACAACTTAAACAGAGTTGTAACAAGTAGCAAGACAGAGGCAGTAATAAAGAGTCTTCCAACAAAGAAAAGCCCAGGACTGGATGGATTCACTGCCCAATTTTACAAGACCATTAAGAAGAATTAACATCAGTGATCCTCAAACTATTCCATAAAACAGAAATGAAAGGAACACTACCAAATTCATTTTGCAAAGTCAATATTACTCTGATGCTAAAACAAGATAAGAATACAACAACAACAACAAAAAAAAAACCTACAGACCAATTTCCCTGATGAATATAGATGCAAAAATCCTTAACAAAATACTTGCATAAGTGATTTCAACAACACATTAAAAAGATCATACACTATGGTCAAGTTGGTTTCATTCCAGGGATGCAAGACTGGTTCAACATGTGCAAGATAATAAATATAATACAGCACATAAATAGACTCAGACAAAAATCACATGATCATCTTAATAGATGGAGCAAAAGCTTTTGACAAAGTTCAATGTCCTTTCATGATAAAATCCCTGAGGAAAATAAGAATTGAAGGAGTATACCTCAACATAATAAATGCAATATATGAAAAACATACAGCTAACATCATACTAAATGGGGAAAAACTGAAAACATTTCTTCTAAAATCAGGAATGAGACAAGAGTATCCACTCTCTCCATTGCTATTGAATATAATAATTGAACCCTCACCCATAGCTGTAAGGCAAGAGAAAGAAATAAAAGGGATCCAAATAGGAAAAGAAGAAATCTATCTTTATTTGCAGATAACATGATCCTACACTTTAAAAACCCTAAAGACTCCACCAAAAAAACTCTTAGAGCTAACAAACACTTTCTGCAAAGTAGCAGGATATAAAATCAACATAAAAAAACAAGTAGCTTTTCTATATGACGATAACAACCAGGGTGAACAAGAAATCAATCAAGAAAACAATCCCATTCAAAATAGCTTCAAAAAGAATAAAATATCTAGGAATAAACCTAACCAAGGAGGTAAAAGACCCCTACAATGAAAACTTTAGAACATGAAGAAATTAAAGCATACACTAGAAGATGCAAGCTTGCAGCCATAGCACTATGACATTAGATCCCTGAAGTTAAGCAGGGTCGGACCTGGTTAGTATTTGATGGGAGACCTCCTAGGAACACCAGATACTGTAGGCTTGGGAGAAGGACCTGGCAACCCACTCCCAAAAAACAATTAGCCATGAAAACCTTATGAATAGGGTTAAGAATAGCAGAGAAGCACTGACAATAGTGCTTCGAATGTTGTATGTTGGGTTGCTATGAGTCAGACACTGATTCCATGGCACCTAATGACAACAGAAGATGGAAAGACCTTCTATGCTCATGGATTGGAAGAATTAATGTTGGAAAAAGGGCTATATTACCAAAAGCAATCTCATAAAAATTCCAATGAGATTCTTCACAGAAATAGAGAAAAACAATCCTAAAATTCATGTGGAAGCACAAAAGACCCTAAAAGGCTAAAGCAATGCTGAGCAGAAAGAACAATGCATGGGGTCTAACAATACCTTATTTCAAATTATACTACAGAGACATACTAACAAAACAGCATGTTGCTACCACAAAAATAGACATGTAGACTAATAGACTGGAATAAAGGAGAATCCAGAAATAAAGCCATGTAGCTACAGCCACCTTATGTTCAACAAAAGTGCCAAAAACATAAGTTGGAGAAAAGATCCTGGTCAACAAATTGTGCTAGGAGAACTGGATATCCTCATGTAGAGTACTGAAACTAGATTCCTTTCTCTCACCCTGCACAAAAATCAGTTTAAAATGGATCAAAGACCTTTATGTAAGACCTGAAACTTTGAAAATGCTAAAGGAAAACATAGGGAAAATACTGCAAGACATAGACATAGGCAAGGACTTTCTGAATGAGACCTCAAAACTATAGGAAACAATATTTAAAACTGATATATGGGATTGCACAAAATTATAAAGCTTTTGTACAGCAAATGACACAGTTATCAGTGTGGCAAGACAGCCTATAGAATGGGAAAAAATCTTTGCCAGCTATACATCAGACAGGGGGTTATTATCTAGAATGTATAAAGAGTTCAAAAAATTAAACACTAAAAAGCAAATTATCTAATTAAAAAAATGGGCAAAAGAATTGAACAGAGACTTCTCAAAAGAAGAAATACAAATGGCCAACAATTATATGAAAAATATTCAACATCCTTAGTCATCAAGGAAATGCAAATCAAAACTACATTGAGATACCATCTCACTCCAATCAAAGGGCTACCATCAACAAAAGAAACAACAACAAATGCTGGCAAGGATGCAGGGAGAAAGGAAATTTTGTACACTGCTGGTGGGAGTGTAGGTTAGTGCAGCTACTATGGAAATCAGTTTCTCAAAAAACTAAAAGTAGTACTACCATATGACCCAGCTATCTACTCCTGGGTATATTTTCAGAGGAGTATCAGTAAAATACTATAGTGATACCTGATCACCCTTGTTTATTGTCACACTATTCACAATAGTCAAGATATGGAATCAACATAGGTATCTATCAACAGATGAGTGGATAAGGAAAATATGATATATATGAACGATGGAGTTTTATTCAGCCATAAAGAAGGATGAAATTATGGCATTTGCTGGAAAATGAATGGAACTGGAGATCATCATTTTAAGCAAAATAAGCCAGACACAGCAAGACAAACATTGCATATTTTCTCTCATATATGGATGTCAGATTTCAATATACATTCAATATTAAAATATATAGGTCATGAAAGTAGAAGGGGGCCTATGTAGAAGGCTAAGAAGGTCTAAAGCGAAGGGGGAGGGGTAATAAGAAAGGGTAATGGGAGAAAGGAAAAAAATATCATATGTTTTGCCCTTAAAGCAAAATCTGGAGATATATCTATATCTATATATCACAAACAATAACATATATATCCACAAACATATATATGTATATATATGTATACATCATATATATCATATATATGGATTTTTAAGTGTAGAATCATATAGATATATACATACAAACAAGACATGCAAATAGGAGAGGTACCATTAGTAGGGAGGAAGGGGATTAGGGAGCATGAAGGAGGATCACGACAGGGTAATGGTGTTGCTGGACATGAGCACTGTACAATGATATGCATGTATGGAAATGCCATAATGAAACTCATTAAGTAGTACACTAACTAAAATTTATTAATTAAAAAGAGCATTCAATAAATGTATTGGCTGAGTGTGGTGGCTCACACCTATAATCCCAGTGCCTTGGGAGGTGGAGGCAGGAAGATCTCAAGTTCAAGGCCAGCAGCAGCCTGTGTAACTTAGCGAGACCCTGTCTCAAGATAAAAAATTTAAAAATGGGCCAGTGGTGCAACTCAGTGTTAAAGCCCTGGGTTCAACCCCTAAGTACTGCAAACAAAACAAACGAGACAAAAACAACAACAAGAACAACAACAACAAAAACCCATTGTATTAAAATATTATTTAAAATGTTGTTGTTGTTGTTGTTAGGTGCCGTGGAGTCGGTATCCAACTCATAGTGACCCTCTGTACAACAGGGGAAACACTATTGTCAGTGCTTCTCTGCTGTTCATAGGGTTTTCAATGGCAGATTGATTTTTGGGAGGGGGTTGCCAGGTCCTTCTCCCAAGCCTACAGCTTCTGGTGTTCCCAGGAGGTCTCCCATCCAGGTACAAACCAGGCCTGATCCTGCTTAGCTTCCGAGATCTGACGGGATCAGATGCCACAGGGCTATGGCTGCAGGCCCATTTAAAATATTAGGAATACAGAAATAAGAGAAAATAAGGTTTGATTATGAAATTTTTGTTTTATTTTTATGAAATTGTTTTAAGGTAATATAAAAAAAGCTCCATGAGACTAATAACAAATATTTAAACAATGACAAAATGCACTGAAATTACATCAGCACACTGTGTTGATATACTCTAAGAGCAAAAATAAGCCTTCTTGCATTTAATTTTTCTTTAAAATGTGTTCACATTTTGGTACTAGGAATATTCAAATCAAATCCAACTCTTTGCCCCATCAAAGTCTCTCTTTTGGTGTTCAATGAGCTACGTGTACAAGGTGACTTTTTAAACAAACCCTACTAACCAGATCAGCATATTAAATAAAGCCATATGAAAGAATAAAGAACATAAAAGCTTCAGGTAAGTCTCGAGAGGTAGAATACAATTCTAATTTGGCTTCAGTTTTAAACAAATCATTGCAGTGATACCTGAGAGGAGGAACAAAAGTCAATCAGACTCAGTAAACAAGGCTGTCAAACATCACTTTCCTCTGCAGACAAACACAGATATTACCTTACAAATAAACTTCTTAGTGCTTTTCATTCCTTCCAGTGGCAAAGGAAAAATCTTAAACAAAGTGCTCATCCCAGCACATTTCTGCAGATAAAAGCCCTGGCAACTGAACCCTGCCGTGGCTGGACCATGTGCAGTAAAATGTGAAAGTCCTGTTCTGACAGCCAATCCAAAGTTGCTCTGGCCTCCCAGGGTGATCAGCTTGGCTTTGTGGCAATATAATGGGGTTAAACATTTCCTCGTTTCCATGTAGAAGCAAGAAAAGTCTGTTTAGTTGTTCAAAATTATTTTAGCAAAGTGCACAATAGGTCATGTTCAGTAATATTGTGTCGAGAAACTGCCATTATTTTCACCTATGAGGAAAAAAGGTGAGGATGTTCCATAGTTTCTTCTTTTTTAAAACTTAGTATTAATTCAAAATAACGTTTTTAAACTCCTATCTGGTTACGTAAATATTTCATTGTAGGACACAGTAATGCTTGATTCCTCCTGCTTGTTTATTTCAGCATCACAGCCTATACAATACATAGGAATAATCTGCCATCCACATGGCTCACAATCGTCATTTTTACTTTGTTTTTTCATGTTAGCCTAGAAACTCTATTTGCTTCAATTGATTTCATGTGAGATCTTAGCAAAAATAAATAATAGAAGTATTTGTTTAGTTTCTACTCTTTACCTATTCATTTCTCAATTTTCTTCCTTCTTTGGGCTTCCCCAGTAGCCATCGACATTAGTATTTCTTTATCCAAGTAATATCAATTTAAAAAGTTGGTTATTAATATTTCGGTAGGTCATATTATTGGCACATAGGTATAAAATAAAAATGATAAATAATAAGCTGGTATTTTTGTTAGAGTGTCAGATACATTAGGATTATATTTCATGTTAAGAAGACCTAAAGAAAGTAATGGAAAGTGTTTTAAAATGTATTATGTATAGTGGGACTTCACTGTTGGAGTTGCAACAAATCCCTAATGCAACTGTTCTTGTTTAAACTTCTAGTATTACTTTTCCAGCTATAGAGTTCTCCAGAAAAACTGCAAGAGAAGCAGGTTTATAAATCATTAAGAAGTTATGATGCAAACTTAGTGTGTCCATTTACTCCATTTTCAATTACACTCACTCAGTTGCTAAGAATGAACCTAAAAATCTGTTCCACATTATTACAGTGATTGCTGTGAGCAATAGATGGATATATTTATTTGAAACTCACTTCAGTATTTCTTGAGACCTCCTTAGAATAGTATTTTTTCACAAAAGCACAATCAATATGTAACAAAATCTCCTTCAAAGCATACTATCAGAGAGATCAACAACCACCATAGCCTTAGAACCTCCAAAACACAACTAAGTCAAGTCATCAGAGAATCCAGATGGGGTGTCCTTCTGCATGTCCGGTTCTCTGCTTAATATGTCTTAAGTAGTTTTGGATCATGCTAATGAAAACTTGAAAATAGGAAATAATTTTCTGATGAGGAGGGATGAAAGGGGAGAGGTCAACCCCAATGTAAACTGCACAACTTTATGAATATGGTAAAAAAAAATGGGGGGGGATAGAAAAAAACAGAAAAAACCCTAAAAGAACAGCCAAAGTAAAAAAATAATAGTAATAATATCAAAGTCTGGCAATAATGTAAACGGACTAGATCATTCATCTAATACTGCTGAGAATGCAAAAAGGTAGATCACTATAGGAAAAAGTTTGGACTTAAATCAAAATCGGGATGCACATATGTAGATAAATATTCTCACAAAAAAACATGCATGTAGAAAGGAGACCATTGGTGGTAGGGATAGGGGAGGAGAGTCATGAGAGGGTAAGGGGGAAGTTACGTGAGCAATGTACAATGAAATGCATATATCGAAATGTCACAATGAAACCCGTGTCATAATGAAACCCATTAAGTTGTACATTAAAAATGTCCAATAAAAAAGAAAAAAATTTTATTTATTTCTTCACTCTTTTAAAAGAGAAGGAAAGCCTTTAAAGTTATTCCCTTTTGATCATGTGTCTGCCACTCCATATATGTGCTATTAGTGGTATCAGCTGATAAAGAAAATAGCTGCCTGGTCTCTGATACTGCACATGCTACTGATAATAGAAAATAGGCTAGAGAGTATAACTTATAACTGATACTCATTTTGATATTTTCCAATCATTCCTTTGAACCGAATGAAAAAAAATTTAAATAAACAATTCCATTGGAAAGTACAATTAGCCCTTGTTTTTCTATGAAGATATTAATATAACCTTTTCTTTTTCTGATTAGCTATTCCCACAGGTATTAAAAAAATAAACCACTCACACACCAACTTGAAAGAACACTGTATTTTAAAGAACAGTGCAAGGACTACTTAAAATGGTGCTTTAAGTTGTGACAGTGTTCTGAAGTGTACGAGCTGAATGGAGGAGAGACAAGTCTGATTGTGCAGCTTGACTGACCGAGCCTAATCAGAATTATTTCAGCACACTGCTTCACTACAAGCCACGGACCCATTAAATGCTAAATGCTTTTGCAGGCCCATTTCTTGCTCCGGTTCCCACTGTGCCTGATCCTTTGCAACAGTGGTTACTCAGTGGGCTGCTCAAAACATTTTTGGGTAAATAAAGGCCTGGGTTTAACAGGCTCCTCAAAATCCATCATCAAATCTGTCCTTTTACGGCAAGAGTGGGTAATGTCCCACTAAAGCAGGACCATTAGCACTACCATGCAGAAGGAGGTTCCTTGAATGAATTTTTTATCTTGTAATATATTTTTATTAAGAAATGTCAAGTCATGAGAGCTACTACTCCTTCCACAAAAGAAGTTCTGACTTCAAATCTGTAATTTTAGATATTTCATTTTAACCTCATCAGATTATTAACTTTTGTCAATCTGCTTAACATATTCTCAAATAAGTAATTCTAGTTTGGGGACCAGGAACAGTGACTTATGGTACTAAAATGTACACTCTGCTGTTTCCTATAATTGATCTCTCTGGTTTTCCAGTCATATCCATTTTTGGTGTGTAACTGATTTTCTATATGATATGACTTGGTACACATTTTAACTTGAGTGTATAATGTTAAACATTCTTTTTTACTGTTATACTTTCATTTCAACCTAAAAGGAGTATCTAAATACTTGTTAAAATAAAGACAATCAGAAAATTTCACTTTTAATCTACTTTCTATCCAACTTTTATAGTTCTAAATATTATAGTAGCTGTGTAGGATATTCACCCTCAGTGCCTCAGTTTCCTCATTTTTAAAATGAGGATAACATAGTAGCTTCTTCAGAAAGTTATTATGAGGATTAAATGAGTTAATATTCACAAATCACTTGGAACAGTGCTGGCACATAGTAGATGCTATGCTGGTGTGTGTTTTAAATAAATAAAAATAAGTCAGATACCATGTATGAATGAAAAGATGATCAAATGATTCTTTCAGGCATTCTCCCAGAATGGAAGTGTTCCACCACAAACTACTATTTTACCTTTATAATCTTTATTTTTGTCATCATTAGCAGGCTTTAAGTTTCCCTAACATTACATTCACTGACAGTTCTCTGCAATGGTTTGTAGGTTCTCCTAGGGCAGGTATGATGAATGCTTTTCTTTTGAATTTCTTTTCAGGAAGAAAGAAAGATGTTGGTTAGCTGGTTGGCTGAGTTTCTTTCCCCCACCTTGAAATGTTTTGACCTATGCAGAAACTCAGGGGAATCAAACAGTATTTCTTAAAACTGTATATTTACATGATAGAGACAAGTTAAATGCCACATCATTTGGTGAAAGTGCCACAGGAGTCATGTGTTTCTATAAACACAGGGCAGAAACCCAGGAACCCCACAGATCATTTGATGGCATGGCAAACTTCCTGTTACTTTTTCATACTTTATGGATAGGCAAAATACCAAAAGTCTAGAAAGGCATTGTGATGCTCAATTAAGGAGAGAGATTGAGAAAAAAATGTTTTAGAATCCTCTGCGATTTCTTTCTTTAATGTTTTGAAATTTTCCTTGTAGAGATCTGCAGGGTCTTTGGTTAGATTGATTCCAAGGTATTTAATTTTCTGGTGTGCTATCGTGAACGGGATTGTGGCTGTAATTTCCTTCTCTTCCTGCTTACAGTTGGTGTAAAGGAAGGCTATTGATTTTTGTTTGTTAGTTTTGTATCCTGCCACTTTGCTAAAGGAATTAATTAGGTCTAAAAGTTTTCTAGATGAGGTTTTGGGATACTAAAAAGTGGAAGGCCCTTCCTTGCTCCTGGACTGGGAGAATCAATACAGTAAAACTGGCTATCCTACCAAAAGCAATCTATAGATTTAATGCAATCCCCATTAAAATCCCAGTGACAGACTATAGAAATAGAAAAAATGATCCAAAGATTCATATAGAAACACAAAAGACCACGTATAGCCAAAACACTCTTAAGTTGCAAAACTAGTGCAGATGGGATCACAATCCCTGATTTTAATCTATACTACATGGCTGTAATAGCAAAAACAGCTTGGTACTGGAACAAAAATAGACCTGAAGACGAGTGGTGCAGAATAGAGGACCCAGAGATACATCAACGCATCTATAGCCACCTGACTTTCAACAAAGACACAAAGCAGGTAAATTGGAGAAAGGATAGCTTTTTCAATAAATGTTGCATGGATACCCACTTGCAGAAAAATGAAAATTCACCTGCATCTCTCATTATGCACAAGAGTTAACTCAAAATGGATAAAAGACCTCAACAGACAACCAGAAACTTTAAAATTAATAGAAGAAAGGATAGGTAATAAGTTCCAACATATAGTCATAAGAAAGTATTTCCTTAACAGGACTCCAATTGCTCAAGAAAGTGCAACAAGAAGAGATAAATGGGATTATATAAAATCAAAAAACTTCTGTACAGCAAAGGAAATAAACAGAGTCAAGTAAATCCCCACTGAATGGGAAAAAATCTTCACATCCTATACATCAGACAAAGGACCAATTTCCAGAATTTATAAAGAACTCAAGAAAGCAATACCCAAGAACACAAATAACCCAATATACAAATGGCCAAAGGAACTGAACAGACAGTTCTCAAATGAAGAAGCTCATAAGGCCATGAAACACATGAAAAAATGCTCACTATCCCTAGCCATTAGGGAAATGCAAATCAAAACAACTCTGAGATTCCACCTTACTCCAGTAAGAATGGTCAAGATCTATAAAACAAATAACAAATGCTGGCAAGGTTGTGGAGAAAAGGGAACCCTTTTATACTGCTGGTGAAGCTGTAAATGGTTCAACCATTTTGGAAATCAATATGGAGGTACCTCAGAAAACTAAAAATAGATCTACCATATGACCCAGCTATAACACTAATGGGAATATACCCAAAGGGAAACGAGTCATCATACCACAGAGACACCTACATCTCCATGTTCAATGTAGCACTTTTCACAATAGCAAGGATATGGATTCAACCAAAGTGTCCATCAACAGAAGACTGGATAAAAAAATTATGGTACATATACAAAATGGAATATTACTCAGTAATCAAAAAAATGAAATAATGTCATTTGCAGCAAAATGGATGGAATTGGAGAAAATTATCTTTTTTTTCTTTTTTTTTGGTAGTATTGGGGATTGAACCCAGGGCCTCACGCTCAGGGCCTCACAGAGCTGCACCCTCAGCCCATTTTTTTACTTTTTTTGAGACAGGGCCTTGCTAAATTACGGAGACTGCCTCTGGTCTTGAACTTGTGATCCTCCTGCCTCCGCCTCCTGAGCTGCTAGGATTACAGGTGTGCGCCACCATACCCAGCTTGGAGAAAATTATTTTAAGTGAATGAACACAAGCCCAAAAAGAGAAATACCACATGTCCTCACTCATATGTGTGAGCTGAATCAAATGTAAAAGAAGGAAAAAATGCTATACATAAATTGGAGTATAATAAAAAGCTTATGTAAACTTAGTGGAGAAGGGACAATTTAAGGAGTGGAAAGAAGAAGGAAGGTATTTAGCAAAACGAAGCAATGATGGGAGAAGACAGGAGGGGGAGGAAGGCCAGTGAGGAGTGAGGAATGAGAAAGAGGTAGACCTCAAAGTAAACAGCCCATCTTTAATGGTTTGGGAAATAAATATAATAACACCAATAATACCAAAGGATGGCAATAATGCAAATGGAATAGATTATTCATGTAATACTGCTGACATCATAAAAAGATAGATCACTATAGATAAAAAGTTTGTACTTCAATCATAATCGGGATGCATGGGTATAGATAAATATTCCCACAAAAAGACATGTGAGTAGAAAGGAGGCCATTGGTGGGGGGTAGGTAAGAGATGGTGGAGGACAGGCACAAAAAGGTAAGGGGGAAGTTATATGTGCAATGTACAATGAAACGCATATATGGAGATGTCACAATGAAATATATGCCATAATGAAACACATTAAATTGCACATTAAAAATTTCCAATAAAAAATGTTTTAGAGGTAAATTGGTACAGTTTTAAATATTTTGAGAGAACAGCAAAGATTGGGGTCTTTTTGAATCTGCACACCATTAAAACACCAAATCTGAAATTTGTTTCTTTGTGAAGACTCAGACAGTTATGTCATATTTATTAACTCTCAGCCCTTTCTTTCTCTTTCTCTCATCACCATCTCCTGCCATTCCTGCCCTACCTTGTTCAAAGTAAATATAGATTTTTTTACAAACCATTTTTTCACTTTTCCTTTCGTTTCTTCCTTCATTCCTTTCTTTTTCTTCTTCTTCTTCTGTTTTTTTTCAGTGATAGGGTGTTGAATCTGGAAACTTACATATGCTAAGCAAGTGCTTTACCTCTGAGTGGCATCTTCAGTCCCTTAAATGTTTTATTTTGAGATATAGTTTTTCTAAGTTGTACAGGCTGCTTCTCGCCTTGCACCCACAATCCTCCTACCTCAGCCTCCCAAGTTGCTAGTATTACAGGCATGTGCCACAGTGCTTGTTCAAACTATTGCTGTTAGAAAAGAACTCTGGCATTATTAACATTAAAAATGATTTTGTAAGAACAGAGGCCCTGCAAATAAAAGTAATCAAAACACAGAGGACTTTAACAAAAGCACTAATGGACCAAATTTCCTGGTACAGTATATCTCTGTGATGCTTTACATAGAGTTCCTTTATGGCTATTCGTGTTTGGATCAAGATATCTTGCAACATGCATTACTAAAAAACATATGTCTAGTATCATTTCATTTAAAGTCTTTTTCATGAGAATTATCTTTATATACATGAAAATTCATCAGACAATTCAAAGAATGGAATGCGGCAATGTAATCATAAGTAAAACTTGGAATGCTATAACAAGAGATAGAAATGAGAAGAGACAAGATCCTGGGTTAGATCCAGCGGGGGTGGGGGGCACGGAGAGAAAGCGAGAGGGGGGGGGACAAGACAGAGAAACAGAGAGAGAGAAAGGGAGGGAGAGGGGAGAAGGGTAGGAAGAGAAGGAGGAGCAGGAGGAGGAGGGACAAGGAGAGATGGAGGAGGAGATAGAGGTGGTTCAAGTTGTTGTAAAGAATAAGAAACCTCAGGGATCAAACCACATGAAATTTCTATTCTGTAGATCAAAAAAGCAGTTTCTTCAGGTTTAACTTAACTATTTCCTAGGACTGCCCAGTTCCAGTAACATTAGTCCAAATCATTTAACAGAAATACAGTCAGAGTTCCCAGAGGAAATAATTTCCATGTTCATCACTGGCTATAAAACAATACTTATTATCATTTTCTGGATGTTTCAGTTGCTATAGCAATGACCTCCCAAATAGCCACACATTGCTGAAGTATGTTCCAGTGTTTAGGCAATTTTCCTATCTCATCTTTATTATACTTTTAAACACACACACACACACACACACACACACACACATACACACACACAAACACACACACCCCTTTTCAGGACTCAGTCTCCCCTGAACATATTGCATGTAACTTCATCTCTCCCTCCCTCCCCAACCCTCTCTCTCTTCTACTTTTTTTTTTCTTTTGGGATAGAGTATTGCTGTGTAGTCTAGGCTGGTCTTGAATTGGGGTTATCCTGCCTCCACTTCTGAGTGATAGGATTACAGGTATGTGCCACCAAGGTTAGCTAGTTCATTTCTTAAAAAGATTTTACTTTTGACATCTAAATCCCTATTTAAGTAATGCAGGAACCAGTTCATAAAAACTAGAAAGAGTTTTGGTAATTCAACTGTAACAAAACTCACCAAAATCCTCTTAGCTGGAAGAGATACTTTTAATCAGATATTTTCAAATACTTTCTTTTCTTTCTTCCTTCTTTTATCTTTTTTTCTTTCTTTTCTTTTTTTAGAATTGATGACCTTTGAGTATTTATTGCCTTTATTTTTAATACCTTAACATTGGTAATTTTTGGTGCTGGGAAAACTGGATATCCATATACAGAAGAATGAAAGTACACCTGTATCTCTCAATCTTTTCGAAAACAGATCAGAGATTTCAACATAAAACTGGAGACTTTGAAACTACTTGAAGGAAATGTTGGGAACACTCTTCAACACATTGGCATTGGCAAGTACTTTCTTAACAAGACTCCATTAGCCCAGGAAACTGCACCCAAAATTGACAAATGGGACTACATAAAATTAAAAAGCTTTTGCACAGCAAACAATAGAGTAAAAGGAGAGCTCAAAGAATGGTAGAAAATATTTGCTTCCTACTCATCCAATAGAGGATTAATAACTAGGATATACAAAGAACTCAAGAAATTAAACACCAAAGTAACAAATAACCCAATAAAAAGTAGGCAATGGAGCTGAACAGATAGTTCTCAAAAGAAGAAATACAAATGGCCAATAAACCCATGAAAAGGTGTTCAATATTCCTATCCGTGAAGGAAGTACTAATGAAAGCTACACTTAGACTCCATCTCACCCCAGTTAGAATGGCTAATATCAACAAATCAAACTACAACAAATGCTACTGAGGATGTGGGAAAAAGGAGCCCTTTTACACTGTTGCTGTGACTATAAATTAGTTCAGCCATTATGGAAATCAGTATGGTTGTTCCTCAGGAAACTAAAAGTAGAACTACCATGTGATCCAGTTATACTACTTCTTGGTGTATACCCAAACAAAGATAAGTCATCATAGCACAGAGACATCTGCACTTCCAAGTTTACTGCAGAACTCTTCACAATTGCAAGGGTATGGTATCACTCTAAATGTCCATCAACAGATGATTGGATTAAAAATGTAGCACATACACAATGAAATATTATTAATCAGTAAAGAAGAATGAAATTATGTCCTTTGAAGCAAACTGGATGGAACTGGAGATCATCATTTTAAGTGAAATAACCTAAACTCAAAAAGAGAAATACCACATCTTCTTACACTATGCAAGAGCTGGTTCTACCTTAAAGAAAAAAAATATTTTATATATATAATGATACCCCTGTATATATAAAAAAATGTACATATCTAAGATTGGAAAATACAAGGGGACCCAACACGATGGGGCAGGGGATATGTGGGAGGAGGAGAACGAGTGGGAAGGTGAGGGGGGAAGGGGAACAACACATCAGGATAAAGAGGGAGCAAACAAGTGCAAAATACAGAATGTAACTCTGTGAAACACCCATAACAGCCGGGCACGCAGGTACACGCCTGAAATCCTAGTGCTAGGAGAGGTGGAGGCAGGAGGATCACAGGTTTGAGACTAGAGGCACCCTGCATAATTTAGTGAAACCCTGTCTCAATTTTAAAAATAAGAAAAGGTTCTGAGGGTGTAGTTCAGTGACAGGGTGCTTGCAAAGTATGTGTGAGGCCCCGGATTCAGCACCCTTCCCACTCCCATAACCACACACACACACACACACAAAACCCTTTCCTGTGACAAATCCCACTATTCTGTATGCAATTATAGTATACTTCGTAAACATCTACAATTATCATTACATGTTAATCAAAATGTTTTGTATAAAGTTTAAGGAAATGAAAGTGTCAACAACTCTGATTAAGAATTACAGTTAGACAGGTGTATGATCCTGACCTCAAACATGCTTTCCCCACTCTACCTTCGTATACCATTTCCAGACATTACTCTTGAGCACATTCATGGACTCCTATCCATTTGCTTATAAAACTTTCCCTTCCATCAACACCCACATCAAGTTCATTTGCCCCCAGGATTTGATTGAAGGACCCAGCTGTCAAGAACTATTCCTCTGCCCTGAGACTTTATCAAGCACTTACATTATCACACATGTGTAGTTTTATTTTATAATTTAGCTTTTTTAAAAATGCAATTCTCTCTTCTTCTCAACTTGAGTTATAAACTGTTTCTATAACTCTAACACTGACCCTGACCTTTTCACACAGTTATTGCAAGGTGTCATTGAGTTGGATCTGACTCATAGGGGCTCTATGTACAACATAACAAAACACTACCCAGCACTGTGCCATACACACAATCATTTAATGTTTGAGCCCAATGTTTCAGACACTGTTCCTTTTCATTTTGAGACATGCAACATCAGCAAAAAGAGGTCCCAGGGGCTTTACTCCATTCTCATCATAAGCTTCAACTCTACTTTGAGGAGGCTGCTTTTCTCCAGTCGTTTTGTGAATGGCTTCCAGCTCAGGGGGCTCATTTTCTAGCACTATATTTGACAGTGCTCCTCTACTATTCACAGGGTTTTCAATGGCTATTTTTGGGGGTGAGTGGGCTGCCAATACTTTCTCCCTAGTCTGTCTTAGTCTGGAAGCTCAGCTGAAACCTGTTCACCATGCTGATATCTGAAATACCAGTGGCATAGCTTTCAGCATCACAGCAACCTGCAAGCCCCCACAGCATGACGAGCTGACAGATATGTGGGGGTTGCACGTAGTAGGTATCTATTAATTGTAAAGCCCATTAGTGAGTACCTGATAGGATGTATGGCTATGTTTTCCTGCATATAATTCTGTATATGAACTTGCATATAATTTGAGAACACATATCCATTAAAGTCAAATAGAACCATCTTCATCTCATCATATACTGACTGACATGAAAAATTAGTTCTTGGCAACACGACCTTCTTCCCATGTTGTCACTCCTTATTCTTCTATGCTTCCTGTGTATAATAGTTTTTATTCATCCCCAAATTTCCACCAATTCATTTGTTGTTATCTTCTTTTTTCCTAGAACTGTCAACTTTTCCATGTTTTCATTTCTTTTCTAGCTCCTTTCTTCTATATATTCATAAAGGAGCATAGTGGCAAAGAGTTCTGAGGTTCCACTTCCTCAGTGGTTTAAGGTCAGGATCACACACCTGTCTAGCTGTAATTCCTAATCAGAGTTGTTGACACTTTCATTTCCTTAAACCTTATACAAATTCTGACTCTGTCCTTTTCCTAGCTTGTAACTTTAGACCTTTGGTCTCTTCAAAATTCATTTTCTCCTTTTATAATTGGTCATAATTGTAGTAACCTACCTCACAGAGTCTCAAGAGAAAAATATTACAATTCATCCAAAGAATTTTCTCATTTATTAGTAAATGTTTCATAATGTTAACTTTTTGTGTGAGGTGTTAAGGATTGAACCCAGAGCCTTGCACATTGTAGGCAGGCACTCTACCCTAAGCCACATCCCCAGCTCCTAATGTTTACTTTAAATAATTACCTTGCACATCAAGGTGCCTATTTTATAAATTCTTTAGCATACCAATCCTGTCTACTTTATCTTTCTTTTCTTCATTCTTAATTGGAAAAGTAAATGGAAAACAAATATAAAGAAAAACAGTGCTATGAAATAATTGAACAAAAACAAAACTAGAAGCAATTTTGTTTATCTCTATCTCCTTCATCTAGGATTTTCCACTTACTTTTTCTTGCCAAGTTCCTTGCATGCCTTCTCTGCCCCTCCCTCTCTGAAACACACACATACACACACATTCTTCTTGCCTGTAAAGCTTACACAATTCCTTGGCTCCTTTTCTTTGCAACCATATCCCCCAATGAATATTCTAATTGTCATTTTGAAGGCTCACTACTTTCAAACCACCTATTTCAAAGTAATAAAATATCCAGAGAAAAAAGAAGAAAATGAAGAGATATGTTCCCTTCTCTCAGAAGGCATGGGGCACCTCCTAGCCAGCATGAGTTTAGGTAAGGGACAACAGACTCTGGACTAACCAGGAAAGACAGCTGTTTGGCACTGGGCTTTGCTGTCTGTGATCAGCCTGGAAGGGGACAGGTCATAGTCACAAGTCACAGTCTTGTCTGAAGTGAGAAGGCTGCCATGGAATGCTTGCACCTGTCAGTGACTCAGACACACCTAATGGAGGGAACAGGCAGTCAGACTTCACCCTCTCCACTAGATATTTTTCAAATTATTTAAAAATAAAAATAGCACCTAATAACCAAGGAATAGTAAAGTAAAACACCCTTGATATAGTTATTATTTTATAGAAGCATGAGAAACAGAATAACTGGGGAATGGAATATTTTGACCATTTTGCTTTTTACATTAGTAAAGATATGGTTACGTAATAAAAAGTGGAATTTACTGAACCCTTCTATCACTGCTTTAGGCATATTTACATCTATTCATGAATTTAATCTTCATAATTGCACCATGTTGTATTTCTAATCATTATTCTCATTCTACAGAATAAAGCACTGAAGACCAAAAATGTTAACTAACTTGCCTAAAATCACACAGAAAGAAAACTGGAGCTAGAATCTGCTAGTGCACATACCTTAGTGTTAGTGTTGGGCACTCTTTCAAACCACAGATATCATTACATCAGTATCACGTTTGTATTAAACCTCATGTCAACCATGCAAACCATAATCATAAGCTTTATATAGCAACAAATGCTTTTGCCACTGATAAATTTTCCTTCACAGAGAAAAAAGGAGATTCTCTATTCCCCCCTCCATAACATAAAGAAAAAAGAAGATAAGAGAGTGGAAAGTTCCCCTTCCAGTTCCTCATCTAACTGGTTCATATCACATCAATCTGTTCCACCAGCTTCTTTTTTTTTTTCAGTTTTCACTGCAAAAACAAGGGGCTGTCTGGCTGACTGCCAGGAAGAGGGAATGATTTTGAAAATGCTCAGGAGATCCAAGACTTAACCATTTTGATCTCTCTTCCATCCTTTGGATGCAGAAAGTGTCTAGGTGCTTATCTTACATAGAAGTGTCAAAGAAATGGTGTCAAAGAAATGGTGACTTCTTTTGTCTCCTTTAAGACAATTCCAGAGGAACGAAGTGAAAAAGTCTTTGTAGTGGCTTTCAGATTTGTTTTTCCCTCCAGCTAAAGCACAGAAACCTCACTACTGCTACAAACTGTCTGCACAGTGTCCTTTCATATCTCAAGTCACATTCCTGGAAGACACTTTAACTCACAGACAGGACAAATGGATGACTCAACATCTGTCTATTGACAGCACACCTTTGCCCTCTGTTGCCTAATTCTTTGTTTTTCTTTTTTTTATTTTCTACGAGGAGCAGAAAGTACTACCGATGATGAGGATAACAACAAGAACAAAAGCTAAAGCATAATTTCAGTTACTATCTTCAAATCAGGCCACTAATTCTGAAAATGTCCCTCCTTCATCCACATGATTTGAAGTGACCTTACACACAAATGTAATCCCACCAATCCCTTTTGTTCTGGTGTATATGAATTGTTAGTGGTCCGTGACCTCTGCTTCATTCAAACGATTGCTCTCTAGTTCAAGGTTTTCTGCTGACCTTATTTTCTATAGTTAATTACTCATATTTAAAACGTTGTCTAATACCATCCAACTCATTTACATAACTGAGACAGGCAAATCCATGACAGGACCTTAAGCTTCTTCCACCAGCCAAGTGCCCCTTCTCAGCTGTCTAATCCAATTTGATGCTTTTTGTGGTGGCGCGTCTGTTATTCGGCATGTTTGCAGCCACTTGTATGACGCTGGAAGAACGGATGCAGTATTTACCAAAATACAATAGTGAAAAGCGTAGAAATCTTTTAAAAAATGCAAACCAGAAAGATTAGCCATTTTAAAATTAACTGTTGGAATTAACAGCTAAAACTATTTGCCTTTCAAGCAATAACACATGTTGAATTTCTAAAATACTGGGTATTGATTACAAGAATATTAAAAGTCTTTCCTGGTTTGCCTTCTCCATCCTCAGTATTGTGCAGTTTTCTATTCTTCAAGGGTTCACTAGAAACTTGAGAATGTCCTAAAGGATCTTATATGAAGAAATCCAGTGTAATTCTAGGTGGAACCATGAAACAAGCTCTCTCATCCTGACCCATCTTAAAATTTTTCTAGATATTCTAAAATTCAAGTGAAGAACTGATGAATCAGTTTTAGCTAAAAATGACAACTATCATTTCTTAAATAATTTCAAATAAGTAACAGTTACAAAGAAGTCCAATGATTAAATGGAGTTATTTCTAAGTTGAGATAATTTTTGTTAAAATAATAAGATATAAAATTCTTAAGAAGGCATTTCCCAATAAGTTATTAATAATATGAACAAAAACAATAAATAAACATTGTGGCTAGGCATGGTGGTGCATGCCTGTAATCCCTGTGATGTGGAGGCTGAGGCAAGAGGATAGCAAGTTTAAGGCCAGAGATAGTCTGCATAATTTAATGAGACCCTGTCCCAAAATAGAAAAAATAAACAATGGGCTGGGGGGGCAGCCCAGTGTTAAATTACTTGTAAAGTATGTTTGAGACCCTGAGTTCAACCTCCAAGTACTGTAAAAACAAACAAACAAACATTTCATATGATACAGAAAAGCTGATTAAAATCTGTTTCCATAGTTTGTTTTTCACTTCTATGAAAAGTAATAGCATCTGTCACTCTTCTAAAGTGGCCAGATTTCCAGGAAATTTATACTACTCATTCTTTCTAGTACTACTGACATTTTTATCATTAAATGTTAATTCCTAAAATATTTATTGTCCTTATTGTGTGAAATGAATGGCTAGTATATCAACCACTTAAAGGACTGTTATAGGCAGAAACTTTTTAGTAGAAAGAGCCATAGAAATTAGCTAGCTTACATTCCACATTTGTTTGTTTGTTTGTTGTTTGTTTGTTTTGTGTGTAGCCCAGGCTGGTCTCAAATTCATGATCCTCCTGCTTCAGCCTCCAGAGTCCTGGGATTATAGCTGTGTGCCACCATATGTGGTTATATACTTTATATTATAGTTGAAAGAAATCGAAGTACAAATGGACAATCAGAAGCCCATTGTGAAAAATATCATCTTAACCTTATTACTACAAAAATACATTTTAGAAATTAGGACATCATTCTTACTGTCTTAAATTACATGAAGTCAAGGATAAAAAAGAGGAAGAAGCCAAGATGGAAGGTTCACATCTAACTCTACTTAGAGAATCAAAATATTAGACTCACTTTGTGAGACTTTTATTGAAACATATTAGCAGAATCTGATGAATAGGGGATGATGAATATGGGCCCTTGATAGATTTAATACTTCATAAAGAAAAAAGTGAAGAGTAAATTTAAATGAGAAAAGTGATCATTTTACTATTTATATTATACAGGTTGAGTATTCGTTATCTGAAGTTCTTTGGACAAGAAATGTTTCAATTTCTGTTTTTTTTTCAGATTTTAGAATATTTGCATATGCATAATGATATATCTGGGAATGAGAACCAATACTGAATACAAAACTTTTTTTGTTTCACATACACTTTATATACAAAGGCTGAAAGTAATTTTATGCAACCTTTTTAGGGTGCCTGTGTTCTGATTTCAAATCTGTCCCTTGAGGTCAGGTGTGGAATTTTCCACCGTGATTTCATGTCAGTAGACCAAAAAACTTTGTATTTTGAAGCATTTTGAATTTTGAATTTTTTGGATTGGGGATCTTCAACCTGTAGTGTATATAAAGGAAGAGTGAAGTGAGAATATTAAGTCTGAACCTAAGTGGGCTATGTGGTGTTTGGGAGTTACTTGACCATTCAGGGTCTCACCTTCCTCAATTAGTCAGTGACACATTTACTAGGTAATTACAAAGGTTCGATTCAAAGGCACAAAATTTCCTACATATCATGGAAAGAGTTTTGTCTCAAAGTAAGGAAATTCTATCTAATCATTAATAAAGCTGTTCAAAAATGGCACACACACATCATTGCAAAATAGTGAATCATGTATTTGAGTTTTTAAAAGAGCAACTGATCCATTGGGATTGGTCTAAGGATTCCCTAATTCTTCTTGAATGTTGATCCATTGGGTTCATTATATGAACTAAATGTGTTTGCCCAAAACTTGTATACTGAAGTCATAATTTCCAATGTGATAATGTTTGGAAATGAGCCCTTTTGGAAATAATAGGTCATGAAGGTGGAGTCTTCATGATGGGATTATTGCCCTTATTAGTAGAGGCATGAGCGACAGAGATGTCCTCCCTCCCCACCATGTGAGAATATAGCAAGAAGGCAGCCATGTGCAAGCTGAGTGCTCTCACCAGGAACATTACTGGCCAGAACCTTCATTTTGGAATTTCCAACCTCCAGAACTGTAAGACATAACTTTCTGTTGCTTGAGCCATTCCATCTATGGTATTTCATCATAGTAGCTCAAGCATACTAAGGTTATCCCAAAAGCTAAGCTCTGCCCTGAAAACTATACCAGTCATAAAGCTACAACAAGGGTATATATAGGGAGGCCCAGGATTCAAAGATAAAAGCAAGCCAGGCCAACTACTATGGGTTGTAGGAGCCACTGATGGACATAAACATGGAGGTTATGATTTTATTTAGAAAGGAAGGATTTGAGAAGTTGCTAGGGAGAGTGGCTGTGGTAGTACAGGTAAGAAATTATGCAGGCAGTGGGTGTGGGCAATGGCTGTGGGATTTTTTTAAGATGCAGTGTCAACTTGGGAGAAGCAGAAGGAATTTAGAGTTGTCCAGCCCAATTCTTTCATTTTACAGATAAGGAAACTACAGGCTAGAGAGTTTCATTTACTTATTTAAGAACTTAAATTTAACAAGTGGCAGAACTAAGATCAAAATTATTTGAGTCTGCTGACGTCCAGTGCTCTTTTATACACACTATCACAGTGTGCTTTTCTACACTTTAAAATGCTTTTCAAGTTGGGCATCATAGTGCACTCTTGTAATCCCAGAATTTTGAGGCTAAGGCAGGAGGATCAAGCCTGAGGCCAGCCTAGGCTACATAGTGAGTTCAAGACAACCTTGGGATACATAGCAAGAGCCTGTCTCCAAATCACCTGCCCAAATGTTTTTCATGTAAAAGAGGCATATTATCCACTATAAGTTTTCTTCATTATTAAACACATCAGTATAGACTAAGTGATCTTGCCATAATACGTCCATCTATATTTCTGCTCACTAAATGGTCAATTAGCTGGTTAACTTCATTAGATTGATTTTGAAAACAATAATATATAAACATATTTTGAGACTCAAACATTTTTTCTTCCCACCTCCTACTTAGTTATAAGTTGTTGTTGTTGTTGTTAGGTGCTGTCGAGTCAGGTCCAACTCATAGTGACCCTTGTTCGGTTTTCAATGGCTGATTGTTTTGGAATTGTTTTAGAAGTGGATTGCCACATCCTTCTCCCATTTATGCAGTGCTGGGGATCGAACCTGAGTTCTTGGAGAGTCCAGAGCAGTGCCCTACCAACTGAGCTAAATCCCAGCCCTCAATTTTACATAGTAGACCAAAAACATTGGGTTTGATATCACCTCTTACAGTGGTAGTATTCTTCTGGCTAGTATACTATATGATATTTGGAAAAACTAAGTGACAGGCAGACTAAAGGAGGAAAATGTCAACAGTCTCTAACGTCTACAGCTTGCTGTCCAATCCAGTAGCCAGTAATAACACGTGGCAACTGAGCACTTGAAATGTGGCCAGGCCACATTGAAATGTGCTATGTGGGTATATATTTATTTAATTTTTAAATTTTGGTAGTAAAAAAGAATGTGAGAGATCTCATTAGTTGTTTAAAATTTGTTACATGATGAAATGATAACATTTTAGACTTAATGGATTAAATATATTAAAATTAATTTAATCTTTTTTTTTACTTTTTAAAGAAGTTAGGCTATTAGAAAATTTTAAAATATACACATGGCTCATAATATATTTCTATTGGACTGTGCTACTCTAGAAAATTTACAACATGTTTTGAGGAATCAAGTTATCCATAAATAACATTATAGCTTCCAGGTGAGTAGTATAAGAGGCTAGGGAGATAAGTTCTGTCTAGGCTAGTCAGGCAACAGTCTCCAATTTCCCAAATGCTGAGAAAGAAAATGTTAATGAAATAAAGCCCTGGCTTCCATATCAAATTATAGAATAAGAACCATCACCTGAGGAATTGATACAAAAGTACTTTTTAAGGATATATATTCTTCGACAACTCTTTAATCAAGTCCTGCAAGTTCATGAGTTGAAATAGCATTTTTCAGACTGAAAGGCATCCATAATATGTCTGATGAAGGTTCCTTTATGCCAGAAACTTTTGTTATGAAGATAGAGCATAGCAGAAAGTTTTGAAGTGCTTCCAAAAATATAAGGAATGGTACATGAGGCGCTCTCCATGGTCCTGAGACTTCTTGATTTGGTTGAGCTGTCTCAGGTCACTATGCCTGAGTTGAACACCTCCATTCTGAACCAGCCCTGCCCTATCAGCTCACCCTGAAGCCCTATCCCCATATCCTGTGCATACCTCAATTACCATACTCATCACGTTTTACCAGGGTATTTTTACACATGGATCTTTCCCATAAGATTGAGCTCCTTAGGGCTGGAAACAGCATTATATAATCATCTTTGTACCCTATGAACAGAAGCTGATATGAAGTAGGCATTCAATAAGTGAATAAACAAATGCCTAGCTAATACCTGTAACTCTGCTACTTTATGATCTGCTCTAGCTCCCCTGCTAGCATACATTAACTTAGCCTAATATTTGAGAAAAAGAGAATTTGGAGACATGTTTTTATAAGCAGAGATGAGGATGAAGATGATGAGAAGGATAATGATGATGAGTATGACGATGATGAGCGTGTATGTGTGTGGGTGGGCAAAAGGGGGGTGGGAAGGGGGGATAGAGAGAGATAGAGATAGAGAGATGAATAGATTTGTAGGAAAATTCCAGAGGCATAGGCTGGCAAAACCCCAGAAGGGGAAGAATACAGAAAGTGACAAACTCTGTTAGGCTGAGGCTGAGATTATGAATAGGAAAATAAGCCTTATTCTGGCAACTAAGGAGAATGATTGTTATGCTTAGGCTGGGAACAAGGACCAGGATAGAAGAAATATTTTAGGGAATGTTGTTCTGTGGATGCAGAGAATCAAAGGCAAGAATAGCATTTTAAAAAGTATTGGGGTGGCTGGGTGCAGTGGCGCATGCCTATAATTCCAGCAGCTCAGGAGGCAGAGGCAGGAGGATTGCAAGTTTGAGACCAGAGGCAGTCTGCCTAATTTAGGGAGACCCTGTCTCAAAAAAAAAAAAAGGTAAAAAAATGGGCTGAGGGTGCAGCTCTGTGGTCCAGCACTTGCAAGCATGCAACTGCAAGTCCCTGGGCTCAATCCTCAGTACCACAAAAAAAAATATTGGGGTAATGAATGAGGGAGAAGATCTCCTTTGGCTTGATTCTGGGGGCACAGTTTGTAGAAATTAAGAATTGAGAAAGAAAGTCTTTAGGGGCAGCCAAGTGATATGTGAGCTATTAAGATGGGAAGGATATACTGGCAAATCAGGATTTGGTGAATTTTGCTACATGATATGCTGTGCCTCCCCCTCTCTCCTTGCCTGTCTTCCTTCTTTCCCTTTTTCCACAATTTGTTGTTGTTGTTGTTAGGTGCCATCAAGTCGAGTCCAACTCGTAGCGACCCTCACAGGATTTTCAATGGCTGACTGTTTCGGGATTGCCATGGGAGTGGGTTGCCAAGTCCTTTTCCCATTTTGCAGTGCTGGGAATCGAACTTGGGACCTCAGAGACTGCAGAGCAGTGCTCTACCAACTGAGCTAAATCCCATCCCTTTTTCCACAATTTAACATCGTTGAATTTGGTATCACCTTCCAGTAGATGGCTTGTCATAGTTTAGATTGTAGTGTCTTTATTTTCATGATGTTAAATAAAATTGGTTACTTGTTGATTACTTATTGATTGGGATTTCCCTCCCCCAATAGGATTTATGCTTTATTTAAAAGCTTATCTGTATTGTTCATCACCCTCTAGTATTTCCCTGGTATACTGAATAGTCCTTAGCCTAGAGTAGATGCATTATAAAAGCTCTTGATCACATGCACAACTGTGAGGGGTAGTATCACCTCCCTTTGAGGGCTACAATGTACTCTCCCCAGGGAAATGGGACCAAAGGCAATAATGGTGGGCACAAGAAGCAACAGCACTATTAGGTTGATTGAATCAGGGCTTTCTGAGCACAGAATTTTGGATTGACTTTGGGATTGGCATACCTAAGAGCTCATATTTATTTCATTTTATTTTTTGGTAACTCAGCAAGAGAGGTGAACCCATGGAGAGATATACTGAATTTACAGCTAATATGACATGCTTAAATAACTAACTGAAGATTTATTGAAATAAAATAGT
The DNA here is from genome assembly GCA_007922755.1 of Pedetes capensis. Classification (NCBI taxonomy): domain Eukaryota; kingdom Metazoa; phylum Chordata; class Mammalia; order Rodentia; family Pedetidae; genus Pedetes; species Pedetes capensis. Next base: position 69,981 of record VMDO01008829.1, read on the forward strand.
AATTACAACTCAAGATTGTTGAGGAAGTCATGCTGGTTATTTTTTTAATAAGCTAGTGATGGATGTTCTGTAATAAAATGAAATATAAGCTTAACAAAAGGATATCTTTGTTTTTTTGTATTTCTAGTGCAAACACTGCAGTATAATTATGTGGATTGCACAGAGCCATTAGTCATCCATAGTGAGGCTACTAAAAGACACTTAAAAAAAAGCAGAGACAGCTGTGCCCTCACCCTGACAGTGCCTGGGGGCTGTAGGGATCCTTCTCAAAGCAGAGATTAAAAGACCACTCATTTCCTGGCTGTGCAGTCACTAGTGCTTGAGTGGCTCTAATAACAAAGCCACCATAATAAGGATTATTATTATAATTTGTAAGAATGCTGTGTTCTCTAAGAATTGGCCTGAGACTATTTGCTTTTTGCACACGTCATCAAAAGCTTACAAATTTAATTTGTCAAAAAGTCAGTTATAAATTTTGCTAACTTGGAATACAAGATGTTGCATTCTATTTTCAAATCCCCAGAGTCCACTAGTCCATTAAAATAATGACAGCTGTAATGTCTCTCCTGCAATATTAAGAGTATCTTAATTACTTAATTTCTAGTGAGGGGCTTACATATAAATTTTGTGCATAACCCAATCAAAGAGATACCAAACAGTGTTTTGTGTTAAAGAAAATTTTCCTCAAAAGGTAATACTTTGGTGGCCAACATCTGAACTATTTGTGAAAGTAAATATGAGTTATCAGCTTTGCCTTATGTTAGGCTTCTCTGCCTGTGATACATATTTTCATATTTACAGTTCTATAAAGGAAACAGATTTTCATATGACATTATTGGTTGTTATTAAAATATTTTTATATTTTAATATAATATTTTTATATATTCTGTAAAAGTTTTACTGACAATGCTTTACTTGACAAGTACCAACAGAATAATGGTGGTTAATTTTTATTGACAAGCAAATTTTATTCCTTCTTCGTGAAAAATCTGTTCCTTCCCTAACATTCTAATTTCAGCAGATAGTATAACCCTGTTGTTCAAATCACAAAACTGGGAGTCATCCTGAATTGTTCTTTTTTCCCCACACCCATCCCTCTATAGTAGCTACAGAAATCTACACAATGGAAAATTTAAAAAGCCCTAACATTCACCCACACCTCAGCAAATCCTATTGATTATGCTTCCAAAACATATTCCAAGTCTGTCCATTTCTCTCCAAGTATGTTGTTCCAAGCCACTACTGACTCTTGCCTTATAGATTGAAATAACTGTTTCCACCAGGTCTCCTTTGGCCTCGTATAGTCTGTTCTACATGAAGCACTAGACTGACCTCTTTAAAATATAAACCAGATCACACTACTCCCTGGAAATCTATCAGTAATCTTCTATTTTACTCTGTATGATTTATTATCTGTCCCTCAATATTAGGTTATAAACTTAATGAAAATAAGACCTCTTCTGTCTTATTTTCTGCTACATCTACAGTTCCTAGAACATATGGCAGATGTACAACAATTATTTATTGAAGGAATAAATGAATATGTGAATGAATGAGTTCATCGTATGGTAGGCAGTATGTGAAACACTTTCCTTGAAATAATGCTTTTGATCTCCAGAAACCACATGAGATAGGCATTAGTGTTATTATCTCCACTGTACAGAGGAATGTTGGGTTCATACACTAGTAAATGGCAGAGTTGGAGAAATGAGCAAGTACAACCATTTCACATAACTCCATTTCTTCCTCTTTCCTTTCCTCTCCTTGCTTCCATCCCTTCTCCTTCCTTCTTCCTTCTTCCTTCCTAACAAAGTTTAGCTATGTAGCCCAGGCTAACCTTAAAGTCATGATTCTCTTGCCTCAGCCTCCCAAGTGCTAGAATTATAGGCATGCACCACCATGCTTCACTCAAAACTCCATTTATCATGTGATGTTGGATTGGTCATTTAATATATCTACATTTAATTTTCCTCCCCTGAGGAAAAGGTACCATGTTAAGTGTTCTTCACAAAGTATTATGTAAACCAGAGAATCCTGAAAATAGATCACAGAATTATTGAGCTCAAACTATTGATATTAGCCTACAATCCAGCTTACAATTTCACTATGTATTGATGAATGGAATTTCCAACAATGTACAAAGATGTATAAATATGAAATAAGGTTTCCAAAGAATGTAAGTCCTTCAAAATTAGAAAATATTAATATTTCAATTCACCATACCAAAAGATTAAAAGGGGAAAACTATATGCTCATCTTATTAAGTACAGAAAATATTCAGTAAAATTCTACACTTGCTCAAGATAAAGTTCTTAGGATACTAGAAATAGAAGAAATCTTCCTAAATCTAATAAGAGAAATTTATCAAATACCTACAGTAAACTCTACAGTATACAGTGACATTTTAGAAGTATTGCATTTAAAATCAAGAGCAGGCTGGGAGCCATGGCACATGCCTATAATACCAGCACTTGGGAGGCTAAGGCAGGAGGATTGCAAGGTCAGGGTTAACCTGGGCTACATAGTAAGTTCCAGGCCCGTCTGGGCTACACAAAGTGACTCTGTCTCAAATCAATTAATCAATCAAGAATAGAATGAAGATGTCCCTTATTACCACTTCATCTCAACAGAATACTAGAGATCCTTGTCAGAGAAGGCAGGTAAGAAAAAGGAATTAAAGGTGGAAATAATGAAATTAAGAGTCAAAACCAGCAATACTTACAGACACTCTGATAAGCTACACTTAGCAGCCATACCTTGGGGCTGGAGCTTAGCTCAATTGGTAGAGTGCTGCTCTGCACTCTCTGAGACCCTGGATTCAATCCCCAGCACCACAAAAACAGAAGGACCTGGCAGCCTACTCTTAAAACAACCTCCAAAACAATGAGCCATTAAAAAACCTATGAATGGCAGAGAAGCACTGACATAGTGCTGGGTATGGCACAGCGTTGGGTGGTGTTTTATCTGTTGTATATAGGGTTGCTATGAGTCAGACCCAACTCATGCCACCTAACAAGTACAACAGCAGAGCCATATACCCTGGCATCCAATCTCATCAGATCTCGGAAGCTAAGCATGGCTAGGCCTGGATAGTCTTTAGATGGGAGACTGCCTAGGAATACCAGGTGCTGTAGGCTTGGGAAGAAGATCTGGCAAGCCATTCCTGAAACAATCAACCATCAAAAACCCTATGAATAGCAGAGAAGCACTGACAATAGTGCCTGGCATGGCACACGGTAGGGTAGTGTTTCATTATGTTGTGCATAGGGTCACTATGAGTCAGAACTGACTCAATGGCACATAACAACAACGATGATTAGCTACAAAGAAAACTTGAGAGTATGTATAGAGGTATTAATAGAATCCATAGAGATTTCAGCAATTTTGTTGGATATAAGAACAACATTTTAAAAAGTGGTTTCATCAGGGCATGGTGGTACATGAATATAATTCCCATGATTTTAGAGGCTAAGGCAGGAGGATTGTAGGTTCAAGGCCAGAGGTAGCCTGTGCCACTTATTGAGACCTTGTCTCAAAATAAAAATTAAAAAAGGACCAGGAGTGTAGCTCAGTGGCAGAACACTTGCCTAGTATAAGGTGATAGGCACTGAGTTTAATCCCAGTACATCCCCCTAAAAAAGTGATTTCATTTCTGTACACCAAAAACAACCCTTTAGTTTAAAACTGTACATTAAAATACCATAACAAAACACAATATAAAAATACCTAATGACACAACTCTGCTTGCTGAAAGTGAAGACCAAAGATCAAAGAACACAGCCTTCAGTATGGATTTTACCTCAACATCAACAAAAGATGTATCGCACTGGGAAAAGCAGTGGCAAAAGATTTAAGATATTGAAAAGTAAAGATGTCACATTGAAGACAAAAGTGCCTGACTCATGCCATGGTATTTTCAGTCACATCATATGTTTGTGAAAGTTGGGCATTGAATAAAACAGACAGGAGAAGAACTGATGCTTTTGAATTATGGTGCTGGAGATCAGTATTGAATATACCATAGACTGCCAAAAGAACCAACAGATCTGTCCTAGAAGAAGTGCAACCAGAGTGTTCCTTGGAAGTAAGGATGGCTTAAGATTGTGTCTTAAGTATTTTAGACTTGTAGTCAGGAGGGACCAATCCCTGGAGAAGAATATCAGTTTAGGAGAGTGGCAGTTCAACCAAATAAAGGAAGACCCTCCACTAGATGGATTGACAGTGTCTGAAACAACGGGCTTAAACATAAATAAGATCATGTGCCTAGCACAGAATTGGGGAGTGTTTCTTTCTGTTGTATAAAGGCACTATGAGTCAAACCCGAACCTAACAACAACAACAAAGATGATTCTAAAATGCATATAAAGAACACAAAGATAGTGCATCTCTAAATGTGCAAATATGATGCAAAGATAAAATATTTGGAAGAACAGAAGCAAAATTGAGGACTTGTTATCTCTGGGGAGAAGCCTAAGTCTAAAGAGGATGAAGGCAACATTAATTTTTTTTAAATAGTGAGAATATTTACATATTTCCTAAGTCAAGTATAAGGTAAACCATGACGGGAAATGCTTGTGTGATTTCTAAAGGAATCAGCTAGAAGCCCAACTGTGAAGAGGAAAAATGATATATACTCCCTTTGCTCAAATAGCCCATGAGCAAAATGTTACATAGCTATGGTTTAAAAATCTGTTTAACCAGGAATTGCAAAAGATTACTTGTTTTTCCAAAAAATGATTATTACAGCCTACCAAAATATAACTATATACAACAAGGAGGAGCTAGAGTTTGACTTACAAGGGGTAATCAAAAGATACAGTATGTGTTGAAATTTTAAAATATTTCATTATAATAGGAATTTGTAATAAATCTGCTTCAGGAAGTGGCAGGAACAATGAGATAAGTGTATCTAAAGCCAGGAGCAGTGTTTTGAGTGGGATTAGTTGCAATATGTCTTATACTGTAATAATTTTTAAACATTCATCATAGTTTTGACCATACTATATAGGTTAGTTTATAAATCATATGCACAACACGGCAAATTGGAGCTTTTTAGAGGCTGAATTAATCGCTTCTTGGCCTTTTGGTTAAGATCAAGTGTAGGAGCTGGTCCTGAGTCAGGAAAAGATCAAAGTCCAGCCTGCAACTCCTGCAGAACTCTCAGGTATACAGCAGGCATCACTATTATGTGGAGTCATCACTATTGCCAGAAATAATATGCTATGGCCTACTTGGATGGAATATCCCATAAAATTCATATGTTGAAACCCTAATCTTCAATGTGATGGTCTTTGGAGATGCGATCTTTGGAAGGGCTGAGCCCTCATGACGGTATTAACGCTCTTATAAGAAAAAAGAAACAAGAGGTCTGGCTTCCTTTCTCTGTTCTCTGCCGTGTGAAGATAAACTAGAAGACAGCCATCTACAAACTAGGAAGGGGATCCTCACTAAACATTGAATCTGATGGCATACTGATCTTGGATTTCCCAGCCTCCAGAACTGTAAGAAATAATACATTTTGTGTTTAAGCCACCCAGTCTATGATATTCTGTTATAGGAGCCAAAAGTGACTCAGATATAATGGCAGGAAAAAGAGAGGGAAAACACCTTAGCTGAAAACTTCACTTTGCAAACATTTTAAGCATAAAGTGTATACTTTGTAGGATTGGTTTTATTGTCATTTCTAAAAAAAATTTCTCAGATTTTCATCGTTCCTAAATCAGTTCAAGACACAATAGCATTCAAAAGTACTATTTCTATTAAGTAAACACTACAGGAAGCAATTGTTTTAGACTAAGCTTTTGCTCTGGGCCCCAATAGACCTAGTGGGTCATCAAATTGGAGTCATCCATGCTAAAGTTCCACATAACCAAATGGAAACCAGCCTGTTATCTGACCTGAGAAATTCAGAGATAACAGACACGTTCCTAAACAGGCCAGTGTCAGCATTAGAATGCTTTAATTCTAACAAAAAAGTAACCTGATGTTAACCAATTAGTTATTTTTCTGTTGTCCTATCTCCCTGTCCGCAGTTTACAAAGAAAGGTAACTTTGAAATGACTAATCTTCTTTGTAAGTTTTGTTTAAACTTTTCCTTCTGTCACTCTGTAAAACCATTATCTTCTGCTCAGCACATTGGAATACTCACTGTCTTTTATGGAAGAAAAGGATCATAAAATAAAGCCAATTAAAATCTTAAAATTTATTGTAACTTTGTGTTTTGGCCATTCATTAGGTGAGGCCAATATTTTAGCAAAATGGAAACTTCTCATTTGTCTTCATTTGGACTTCTTATTGTCAGGTGTTTGATGCACAGCAACCCTACTTACAACAGATGAAACACTTGTTAGTGTTTCTCTGCTATTCATAGGGTTTTTAGTGGCTGATTGGTTTTGGGAATGGGTTGTCAGATCCTTCACCCAAGCCTACAGCACCTGGTGTTCCCAGGCAGTCTCCCATCTAAGTACCAACCAGGCCCGACTCTGCTTAGCTTCTGAGATCTGATGGGATTGGATGCCATAGGCCTTATGGATTTAGAAATGCTTATTTATATTAGGCATATTGTGGGGGTGGAGAAAGGGCTCTTTCTGTTTCTCTCTTCAGACTTCAGTGGTGCACTTCTATTGATTACATTGACCTAAACATTCTGACCAAAGCAGTTCTTTGAGCTTTTGAACAGAATATTCAAATTTCCCTGATCAGATTCCACACACACCGTACCCCCACTGAAATGGCCTATTTGAGGAAGGAAAGAATGAAGCAAAAGTCTTACTGTGTAGGCTACTAAGGTCTCCTGGCTCCCTTCAAAAGAGTATGTAAGGTGGAAAGGGTGAAGGTGTCATCCATATGAACTGGCTTGTCCTGACAGATTATAAAACCTCAGAAAGAATTTTAGGAATAAAAATGTAATACGGTAATCCTGAGAATCACAAATATTGTTTTCTTCCCCCCAAAATGGTCTTTGGCTACACTTTCTAAGGGTTTAAAAGCTTCCTGCCACTGTTCCAACATTACTTTGTACAAGCTTTTCTTTAAAAACAAATAACAACAACAAAAAAAACTTGGGCACCATGGTACACACCTATAATCCCAGTGACTCAGGAATTGACACAAGAGGATTTTGAATTTGAGGCCAGTGGCAGCCTAAACAACCTAGTGAGGTCTTCTCAAAACAAAATAGAAGAGTCTGAGCATATAGCTCCGTAGACAAGCACTTGCCTAACATATGCAAGGTCCTGGGTTCAACCTCCTAGTATTGAAGAAGAAAATAAAAAGGAGGTGGGGAGATGTTGGCTTTAGTTTGGTTAAGTTTCACACAGAAGATTTGCCAAGGTCAAGTATTGTGTAATTGGCATCACATACAAGTCCCATAACCCATGATGCACTGGGGTGCTCCTGAAAGCTTGCCTCTATTGAGCTGGGCCAGACTTTCATGTTCTATGGCTGTTTAACTGTCAGTATTCAGCTTGCTTCAGCTTCAGCTTATGCCCCAAATATTGCAAGTCATTGCCTCCCTCAAGGAATGTTGTCTCTATTAGCAAAACAAGCTGAGTACCACCTCTGAGTACATCAATGTGCCAGATGCCTTGGTTGGGAATTCTGCCTGAGGACAAAGTCTAAAGGCATTGCCAGATGAGGACATCATAAATCCCCCAGCAGCTGGAGTGCTATAATGAGGAGAATGTTTAAAAGACTACACAAAACAGTTTTAAATTTATTCCACTGTCTGTCATGCTCTTCAGATTTGCACAGATATGTTGATTAGCTCAGGACTTGGCTGACACCCACCAAAGTTATACTTGTTTGCTCTCATATTTGGTCTAGTTCAATATACTTTTTATTCCAGCCTTGTAAGTAGGATATAGAATGTATTAGAGTTTGAAAGATGCTGAGATGTTATTCTTCTTCAATATCTCCGCTGCCCCATAACCTCCAATTCATCCTTCTAGCCATCCATTGATTTAATAAATGCTTATCCAGGCCCTGTCAGTGACAGAAATAAAGCAGATATGATTCTTGCCTTTAATGGAACTTACATGCTGAAATGGAAATATGATTTCATAAATAGTTCCTGGCACACTGTAAATATTCTATGAACAGAGAAACATAAATAATTACAGTAAAATCAAGGGAAAGTCAAGATTGCCATAAGAGAAAAACAAATACCAGACTGTAAGACCTCAGAAAGAATCTTAGGAATAAAAATGTAATAAATCCTGAGAATCACAAATATTGTTTTCTTCCCCCCAAAATGGTCTTTGGCTACCCTTTCCTTTAAGGGTTTAAAAGCTTCTTGCCACTGTTCCAACATTCCTTTATTCAAGTTTTTCCTTAAAAACAGATAAATAACAAAAACAAAAACAAAAAAACATAAAACTTTGGTCTCCATGGTACACACAGTCTGAATACCAGGAAGGTATTCAGAAAAGGGGGCCACCTCTGAATTGGAATTTGAAGAAGGATCATTCTGATGCACAGTGACTGGCAATGGTAGATGGGAAGACATTCCTGACTAAGGGAAAGAGGAAGCAAACTCACAGAATTGGGAAAACATGAAACTATGTGAAGAAATTAACTTTGCTGGAACACAAAGTATAGAAGACTTAGAAACTTAGAAAGGTATGTTGGAGTCAGATTTTTCAAAGTTCATGAATAATTTGAAGAATCTGAGCTGAGAGCTATGGTTACCAAACAAAATTTTTATGTTATTTTTTGCTTTAAAAAAACTGAAGCCAGGCACTGTAGCACACACATCCAATCCCAGCAATTTAGGAGGCTTAGACAGCAGAATCACAAGTTCTAGGCCAGAGGCAGTCTGTGCAACTTAGTGACACTCTCAAAATAAAAAATAAAAAAAGTGGCTGGGATGCAGCTCAGTGGTTGAGCACTTGCCTAGAATGTGCAAAGCCTTGGGTTCAAACCCCAGTATTGAAAAAAAAATTGAGTTATAAGTTCATACAGACAAATGCACAGATATTCAATTTCCAGTTTGACAAGATGTGACAAATGCCTGCACTCATGTAACTCCAATCCAGATACAGAGCATTTCCATCACCCTAGAAAATTCTCACTTGTCTCATTCAAATCTATTCCCCTCTATCCTCCAGTGGAAACCAATGCTCTAGATTTGATTCCCATAGATTAGTTTTCTCAATTCTTGATCTTTGTAAAAATGCAATCATACAGTGTGCAATGTTTTGAATCTGTTACCTCCACTCAACATGTTGAGCTTCATCCATATTTTTAAATGTTTTAAATTGGAAAAATAATATGATCACAACTATACTTAGACTAAATAATCTATCTCTAATGTATGGAAGTTTCTGTGAATGTTAAAATCATTTCAGTGGTATATTTCAGAGAAGTGAGATCTGTAGAAATGTACAAAGGATTGGATTTAAATGATACTGGAATAGGTGGAAAACTATAAAACTTTTCAATTAACCAGAGAATGAGGGGTGAAAGGGAAAAAGCATGCCCTTCCTAAATGAAATTTCTGCAAGTATCTATATTTATCAGCTAATAGTTACAGTGGGAATACCAGCTAACTAACTAGCCCTGAGACAGGCTCAGATAAATACAAATGAGGAAAGGGCAGGAGAGAATGAACATTATTTAGAGAGCAGGGTAAAAGGGGAGAAAAGAAAACAAGATTTCAAAGATGAAAATACTTCTAAGACTAAAATTCACATAAAATGTAAGGGACTCAGAATAGACAAAACAACCTTGGAAAAGCACACCAAGGTTGAGTGACTCATAATTTCTGATTTCAAAACTTACTAAAAGGTTGAGTAATCAAGACAGGGTAATACCGATGTGAAGATAGACAAACAGACTAATGAAACAAAATCAAGAGTCCAGAAATAATCCCTTACAATTATTCTTACCTGATTTTCAACAAGGGCACCAAGGACAACTCAATGAGGAAAGAATATCATCTTTTCAATAAATAATATTAGGATAAATGGTTATCTGCATCACAAAAGTTAGACCCTACTTCAAACCACACATAAAAATTAATTAAATACAGACCACAGACCTAAATATAAAAGCTAAAACTATAAAACTACTACGACAGGATACATATAAGAAATAGTTTGTTAGTTATGATACCAAAAACATAAATGACAAAAGAAAAAATGGACAAACTTCATCAAAAGTAAAAACCTTGGTCCTTCAAAGGACACCATGATGTTAGCCTGTTTTCTGCTGCTGTAACTGAATACTACAACTTAGGTAATTTATAAACAATGGATCTTTATTTAGCTCTTTTTGTGTTGTTTTGAGACAAGTTCTCGAGATATATATATATATATATACATATATATATGTATATATGTATATACATATACATGGCAAAAGCATGGCACTGGTATCTGGTGAGGGCCCTCTTACTACATTATAACATGGTGGAGGACATCACATGGCAAGACAGAGCAAGTGTGCCAGAGATAACTTGCTTTTATAATAAAACTACTCCTACCATAATCTATTAATCTATTTATACATGAATGGATTAATGCATTCATAAGGGCAAGTTTTTCATGACCAAATCACCCACCAAAGGTCCCCCCTGTCAAATAACATTAACAAAGGACTTTGAAGATTAACTTTTTAACATAGGAAATTTGGGGAACACATTTAAAACATAGCAGCCATCAACAAAATGAAAAGACAGCCCATGGAATGAGAGAAAATATTTGTAAATCATATTCTGGGCAAAAGATCTGACAAGATATCTCACAAAAGAAGAAATACAGATGGAAAATAAACATATGAAATGATGCTCAACATTGTTTGTTGTTGTTGTTGTTAGGTGCCCTCAAGTCAGCGGTATCCGACTCATAGCAACCCTCATAGGATTTTCAATGGCTGACCATTTCAGGATTGCCTAGGGAGTGGGCTGCCACGTCCTTCTCCCATTTCTGTGGTGCTGGGAATCAAAACTGGGACTCCAGAGACTGCAGTGCAGCGCTCTACCAACTGAGCTAAATCCCAGCCTTCAACATTGTTTATTAGGTAATTATTAGGTAAAACAACAATAAGGGGCCATATATACCTATTTGTTGTTGTTGTTGTTGTTAGGTGCCATCGAGTCGAGTCCGACTCATAGCGACCCTATGTACAGCAGATCAAAACATTTGCCGATTCTGTGCCAGGCAAACCATCTTATTTATGTTTAAGCCCATTGTTGCAGACACTGTGTTAATCCATCTGGTGGAGGGTTTTCCTCTTTTCCGTTGACCTGCCACTCTTCCAAACATGATGTCCTTCTCCAGGGATTGTTCTCTCCTGACTACATGTCCAAAATATGTAAGACGCAGTTTGGCCATTTTTGCT